>NJRP01000280.1:59107-110806 GCA_003063835.1 Aphaenogaster floridana
GATTCTGATTGGCTGATTTCCTTATGCATTATGCGTTATGGAGAAGTGGGTGCTCCCCGCCTTATCTTGTGATTCCACTTTCTCTTTGACGTTCTAAACGTGATTTTGAAATACTTAGGTTAGGTTTAAGAAGAGTTTAAGCAGTCTCGTACCAGAAAACAAATTAATATCTAACAAATAATCGAAGGCATTTTGGCGAATTTAATCTGGATCCCTCCAAAACGAAAAGAAAAAAATTTAGGTTATAGAAAAACCTAGATATAACCTAAAAAATGCCGTGTTCGCTCTGACCGGCGTAATGTCATCTCTTCCGAAAACATGCAAGTTTCTAGAAATTGAAAACAGATGACGCAATATTTATCACGGCATCAGTCAGAATCACTCATTCTCAGCATTCTTTGGAAGATCGCACGCAGATTTGTAGACGCATGTCTTGAAATTTCACATCGAATTCACGTTGCAGCAACTCGGACCGATACGTGCGGAGTCTCGTTTTACGCTGCGAAAACTACGAGACAGGGCACGGTGTGACGTCGTCGATAATTTCAAGGTTAAGATGTTCCCCATTCGGCAGGCACTGCGTCTTGGTGCACGTGTGGCGTGCTGTCATGCTCCGACTTTAGGGAGGAAGTCGAATGGCATCGGAGCACTTCATCACGTG
The DNA here is from genome assembly GCA_003063835.1 of Aphaenogaster floridana. Classification (NCBI taxonomy): domain Eukaryota; kingdom Metazoa; phylum Arthropoda; class Insecta; order Hymenoptera; family Formicidae; genus Aphaenogaster; species Aphaenogaster floridana. The sequence goes on from NJRP01000280.1 coordinate 59,769, forward strand.
CGGCTCGGTCACGAGGACAGTGACACTCGCAGAGAATTGGGCAAGTTGGAGAGGAAGATGAAGCTGATGTTCACGTGTAAGAAATGCAACACGAGAAACAGCAAGCTGATATCGAAACTGGCGTATGACAAGGGGGTGGTGATAGTAAGGTGCGACGGTTGCAAGAACAATCACCTTATTGCCGATAATTTAGGATGGTTCTCGGAAATAAATAAGAAGATAAACATCGAGAAGATCATGGAACTGAAGGGGGAGACCGTGCGAAAGATAATGAACGACGTGGACGGTTACTACGAGGCCGTTTCGAAGGAGGAGTTCAAGTTGCAGAACCAGAACGAGATAAAACCGGGCAATGAATGCTCTGATAAAATTAAAATAACTGAGGAATCAAAGGGGAGTTGAGGTTCCCTTCAAAGGCTAGTCTATCCTCTAAATGAAAATACAATAAGTGTAGGCGAGTACAAAATGTTCTGTTACAAATTTATTGTGTAATTTGTGTGTTTATAATATATGAAATTGATGAACATAGCCGCAAAATGTATGCAAGTCGCTTTAAAAGATAAAGATGCACTGAAAAATTATATTAATTTATGTTTAGGTGAAAGTATTGTCGCGCGCGGCGCGCGGTTGGTTATAACATTATCTTAAAACATAACAAGATTCAGATATAAATTTTGACAAATGGAAAAAATACACTTCTACACGTAGAAGATTACACATGTAAGAATCAACCTTACGCATAATTTTTAAAAATATACTTCTAATATACTTGCTAAAAAAATAACATAACAATACTTGGTCTAGAAAATAGTTTTCATCTTACATCTGTTCAATATACTTCAAAATTCATTAAATGGCGCTGTTCTTATCAATAATCATCTATCTATATATATATATATATTAATCGATATTTCAATCAATGGTAGACCATTTGTTTGGCACAAAGGACATATTATTACAAACGGCTTCTCAATAAATTCTTAAAATCATTATGGTACTTTATACAATTTTGTAAAAAGACTCTGTGAATAAAAAATATATAAAAGATAGTAATTAATTATTTATGCCTATATTTATACCATTATTGCGTATGACTTATAGTCATTAATTTGAGCATAATGAATAATAGTGATTTCTATTGTACGAATGATAGCCTATCCTGCATCTCACTGTAGACATGTAATACAAATTTGTAATATACATACTAGAAATACAATATTTCATATTTCAGTGAAAATAAATTTTTTTTTACTTTTGATATTCTGGATTTTTCAAATTCAATATAAATGATTTTCATAGAATTAATATTCATATTAAAATACATGATGTAAAAAGAAAGGTGTAACACTGCGCATAATGGCGGCCAAGTATTAAATTTGTGAGCAAAATCTGATTGGCCCATTCGCATTTGGTCAAATCTGATTGGTCCTCTACTGCGTTGTGGGCAAAATCTGATTGGCCTCTACTGTGCATCCACGGGAATGATTCACCTTTCTTTTTACATCATGTTAAAATAGATAATCAACTCAATTGCCGATAAAAGCACTAATATTCATTATGCATATATATATATATATAAAATTGCGGCAGCAAATAATATTAAATATCTATAAGTTTATCCAATTGTGATGATCTATTAGTTCTCTTTACGAAAGCATTTGTATCAAATTATGTACATATTTATATCAATAGTTTCGCACTGTTTAAATGAATCAAATTTATAATATGCCTGCATAGAACGTGTTTTCGCATTGTTGTTTAAAAATATAATAATTAATAGATATAAACGTAAACTATTCATATATTATAACAATAGTTGTAGAGTAAGAGCGATAACAGTGAAATAGTATTGTGAAAGTAGAAGTAATAGTAAAATAGAAAATTATGTGACTGTATATAATATATGTAATAATAAATTTCTAAGTACACCAATATACTCAAATATCAAAAGACTTCAACGCGCATGCACGTTTACAACGATTTAGTATCATTTTGGCATCGATTAAAATGTTTGTTTTTATAAGGCACTATACAGGTATTTTGATAAATCAGTCAAATGCAGTTAGATAAAATACTAATACACTTTGAGCTTTTCTAATCAGTACTAGTAATATAGAATATCTTTCATAAGAAGGTACAAATGTACGTCTAAGAATTTTTTTATGTTTACACTTTTCTAGCATCATATCTATAACAGCAATTAAGAAGACTAGTCTCTAAAAATGATGTAGAAAGCGAATAAAAATATTGATAATGTGATAATGCGAAAGAGTAATGACATCATTTTTGCATCGTTTTGCAATGTCTAATCATTTTATAAAGCAAGAGAAATACTTTTATTCTAACCACGCGGTAAGACTAGCATATATTCTTCATTCCTTACAAATAATGATAAAAAAATTAGAATTTTGTAAAGGCGAATTTGTGGCATGGTCGTCATATTTTGAAAGAATACTCGAATGTTTGGGTATTTTATACCCTTTTTGGTTTTGATACGATTGCATATTCGCTGTTGTTGAAAACTTTATGCTGTGGACCAACCGCGGAATTACCAGTAGAAGCTGTCTCGGAAAGATCCGTCTTCTTTCGAATAATCCCATAACCAAGATGACTGTCGTCGGCTAGCCTGATAGCGGACATATCTTCGACGATATCGTAGTTGGACCATGCTGAATTAATAAGATTAGAGCTCTCCCCGTGAGAGACGTTGGAATGTATGCTTTGCGAGGAATTCGTATACTTGTACGTAGTCTTCTGACTAAGTTTCGTCGCAGATCCAAAGTGTTCTAATTTATCGTAATCCGACTCGTCTGTCTTGGCGACACCTTGTGTCGCTGACGGCGTGACAATTGCGATATCGGTAACACCGCATTTACTTTTGAACGAATTTTGGAATGCATCGTGATTCCGTATCGGCATCATGATCTCGTACTGCATATCGTCATTGTCGTTCTCCTTATCTCTCTCTCCAGGTAGATTTGAATTTACTCTTTCTGTATGATGCACGCTATCGATACCGTGCGTTTTCCAAGCGTCGTTTCTAATTTCCACTAGATCGTACGAGTGTTTCTCCTCGTTCTCGCGCATAACACTGCCGATGGTTTTGTGAGATAATTCCGGCGAGTTACCTTGGCTTATAGTTCTATATTCCCCGCATGTAGGCAAATCTAGGAATTCCGAGTCGAGACTCTTTTTCTCTAGCAGATTAGCGAAGACATATTTTCGTGGTGGTTTGGCAGGCTTGGATTTATTTATCGACCTACTCGACGAGATCGTAGAATCCATGCTCGTCGACGAGGTCAAGGGCTTCTGAGAACTTTGCGTAGAAAACTCTATATCAATCAAATTGCTGGAATTGTTTGAAGAGGGAGGTAAAGCCGCTCTAGAGCCAGCCTCCATAGACAAGGCTGCCTGGAATTGAGCGTCATTGCATTCTATGTTTGGATTATTTTCTTCGTCCAATAGTTTCTTCATAGATTTCATTTTAGCATACATGCATCGGAAGATCTCCTGTTGGCTACCGTGCTCCAGGCGAAAGGAGCCTTCGCCGGATTCGCATTTTCTTCCAGCCTCAAAGATGAATTTTCCATCTCTGTATCCGTATCTCCTGATATACCTATATGGCCATGTGAATAGAACAATGTCACCGTCCATCAGCTTCATGTCCACGGCGGCAACTACCAAAGTATAGTTTCTTGTTTCCAGTCCGCACCGCTTAGACGCATCCGTTTCCACTACTTTCACGGAAAATACACCTTCCCCACTAGTGCAATACAGATCGTTATTCTCTTCTATTTGATTCGACGTACTGTCCTTGAACGCGACTATTTGGAACGCCGTGATCCAGTGAGTCATCTCAAGCTCGGAGTAACAGCCAAAATAGTGTATTCCTGATTTAGTTACCACCTGTGCGCAATATGGACATGCAAACGGTAAAAATATTGTTTGGAAAGAGTAGTGGCACAGAAACGAACCAAGAGTAGAATAAATACGTACGGTAAAGACATGCGACTGATTGCTGGGCGCAATTTTTATACAGGCGTCCAGCGTGATGATGCGTGGAGAGTGGGACTGCAGTATCGCTTCTTCCTGACTGTCGTAGATCTCGACGCGTTTAATCCCATAGTTGCTCGTTTTGAAGAGCTGGCAGAATCTCTTGTGCCACGATTTCTAGAAACAAACGGACGAAGCGTGCGTTCGCTTGAGATCTTCCTGTTATATAAACAAAGACGGATAGTGCGTCAGGACGTAAAATACAATTCGTTCCCTCGCTATACGCTCTCTGCACGACCGTTTAAAGGGTGTGCTGTGGCATGTGGCGTGCGCGTGTACCTGCCGAGCGGGGTCGAGCGGAAGAGGAGCGCGGAAAAAGGGAAGGAGCGTGGGAGGGGAGAGGGCTAAGGGGGAGAGGAACAGCCGTTTGCGGATGATGCGTCGCGCGCGATATCGCGTATCGCGTTCAACGTGGTGCGTGTCACCGCGAGTTATCTCTCGTCGCCGTGAACCAACCTTGAGCTGGCCCAGCATTCCCTGCGGCGGCAGCAGCAGTATCCCCTGCATGAGAGGCTCCTCGGGCTCCATCGCTGGCGATCGAACATCGACGCGGGCTCGCACGGGATGATCAGACGGCCTCCTCGTGGTGGCAGGCGAGGACCCCTCGTTCCGTCGTAAACGTCGTAACGGGGGAAAACGAGGAAAAAAGGGAGCAGAACGAGCGTGCTTCACTTCCACTTTCACCACGGCCTTCTTGTCTCTCGCACTCCCGGGTTACCTCCTTCGGGTTACCTCCTTCGGGTTACCTTCCCCGGGTTACCTCCCCGGGTTACCTCCCCGGGCACGCGGTCCTCTCGCTTCTTCGTGCGCGCGATCTGACAGCTACGGCACCGCGGGATTCAGCCCATGGTAACGCAGGAGGACGCTTGACATTTCGCGCCGAACGAGGGGGAGAGAGAGAGAGAGAGAGGCGAGGTGTTATAACACTACGCCAGCGTGTGTGACCACCGCAAGCGCGAACGGGATCAAACGGGATCGCCAGTACGCCGTATGCCGATGCCGCGCTGTATATATATATATATGACGTTCCGCGTAACTCACAGTGCGACACACGCGCTACGCACCGCGTCGTGCGCGCAACGTAACTCCCCGAACTCCCGACTCCCGACGCGGCGAACACAGGCGGACACAGGCAGACACAGGCGGACACCGACACGTCCGCTCCGCGCGATCGACCGCGTCCCGCACCGCGTGCGCCGACGCGCGGATAACACACCGGACTGCACGCGCGCACGCACGATGTCGTTCGAATCGCCGCACCGCAGCGCGGCGCGCCCGGGAAGAGAATGCGTTATGAGGCATTCACTGTTGGCTTCTCTTCCTCTTTCTCCCTTCGACGGATTTCTGTTATAAGAAGTGGTGCTTTCTTTATCCCCGGGAAAGCTGTCCACTGATCTTTTAGACCAACTGACGTCCATTTCCACTAATGTTTATTTCTACCAATGTAAATTAACTTTAATCTCGGTTTAACTTATTCTTTTTTTTAGTTGTAAGAATTATGGCCATTTCTACCAATGCAGATTAACTTTAATCTCAGTTTAATTCACTCTTTATCTTTTTCTAGTTCTAAGAATTAGAAAAAGATAAAGAGTAAGTTAAACTGAGATTAAAGTTAATCTGCATTGGTAGAAACGGCCATTAGAAAAAGATAAAGAATTAGTTAAACCAAGATTAAAGTTAATCTATATTGGTAGAAATGGACATAATGTAGAATAACTTTAATCTCGGTTTAACTTACTCTTTATTTTTTTTTAATTCTTAGAACTAGAAAAAAATAAAGAAGATTCTTAGAACTAGAAAAAGATAATAAGAGTAAGTTAAACCGAGATTAAAGTTACAATGGAAATAGACGTAAATCGTGGAATTTTAAGCCACCCATGTCCATTTCCACCAATATGTAGATTAACTTTAATCTCGGTTTAACTTACTTTTTATCTATTTCTAATTCTTAAAACTAGAAAAAAGAAGAATAAGCTAAACCGAGATTAAAATTTATCTATACTAACTTTAATCTAACTTATGTCCATTTCTACCAGCGTAGATTAATTTTAATCTCGGTTTAACTTACTCTTTATTTTTTTCTAGTTTTAAGAATTAGAAAAAGATACAGATTAAGTTAAACCGAGATTACAGTTAAGCTACATTGGTATAAATGGACATTAGGCCCGGTTTTTCATTATCTGGTTAACTTGTGGTTCAGGATTTTGACCAATCGCATTTGACAATTCGGCCACTTGTTCAAATGCGATTGGTCAAAATCCTAAACCTCAAGTTAACCAGATAATGAAAAACCGGGACTTAATCGGAAATTCAAAATAAAGAAAAAGAAGAAGAGGAATTAGCTACTGCCGATTATATTTAGTATAGACTATATTTAATAAATTACGTCTAAACGAAAATATAAAGATAAATTTTTTTTTTCTCTATCGCAAATAAACGTATACAGAATTTAAATCGAAAATAAATAGTCAGTTTTAAAATATCGGCAATGAAGTTTTCGATTCCACTTCGGTTCCTTGTTCCTGATGCGTAGGCATTTACAATAGAACGCAGACAATGGATGGCGTTCTTATCACATGCTAACATCGGACGGAGAGAAGTGGTAGACCGCAACGCATTTATAACTTTTCCGTTTCGCCTTTTGCCTTCCGTCAAGAGATATCGAGTAATTACAGATAATGTATAATAAAACTGAGTAATAAAAAAACTCATTTCATATTGCCTGACTTGTTTGTTCATAATATGCTATTTTTTACGTACTGCCTGTTGCATTTAACATTAATTCCGCGAGAGAGTGATGCAATCTTAAAGTTCTTTAACATTTTATGAGTATTTTATGAGTAATACTTTTTCCATGGATTTTCTTTTTGATGTTAAATTTTTTTTCATTACATAAATATCTTTAGATGTAATGTAAATTTTAGTGAATATTTTGTAATGCATCTTATTATATAAAGAAATTCTATACTTAGGAAAGAAAACGTTATCAATCTATGAAAAGCATATCAATCGATATGCTTGTAATTTGATATGTAACTTGATATGTAACTTGATATGTAACTTGATATGTAACTTTGATATGTAACTTGTTTAGTAAAGTCTCCATTTTTGCGATTTATTATGATATATTTAGATATTTATTTTAAGTATATTTTAAGATTTTAAATATATAGATATATTAAAAAAAAAAAAATATATATATATATATATAAATACATTGTATATTTCTAATAAAAATATGCAGTTACAAACTTTAATGGAAACATCTTAAAGAGCGTTTTTAATCAATCAAAAATCATGGAATCGCCGATATTTATAAGCAAACAAAATTTCCTTAACCAGTTAATTGGATCCGAAATCAACGTTTTGTGCCAAAACTGGTGAGAGCGAATAATTTCGTATTACACATGGAAGCTTATCTATAAGGATTTATCAAGTTTAATGCAAATTCGTCGAAAGAGCTATTCATGGTGCTCTATATATGAGTCATTACCAGTTGTGGCACTTTTTTTTCGCTCATATATGAGTCAGTGAATTGGTTAAGAATTAATAGCGTCTAGTAAGAACATTGATTACTATATAAGAAAAATATTAGTTAGAATCACTGACGGGATATTGTATTTCTATTGCAGTATTGAAGCAATTAATTTTTACGGATAATAGCGCAGCAGAATAGCATCTGAAATCTATAACAATTACTACTATAGATCGCAACATACTGATAAATAAAATAATACCAGCGGAACTTTTCTATTTTAGTGATCTGAAATGTCAGAGAAGACAAATTTTTTGCGGACGACTTTCGTCCTGTGGCTATTCGGGCCAAGGAAGAATCGATCGAATATATTTCCCGTGATGATTTTTCAATTCACTCTAGTTTCGCCCATGTAGGCCAATGATGCAGTCTGTTCAAGCGGTAATGAGATTCGATCGTTCCTCGATAAGTTATTAAAGGAATCGATCTTTCCCTTGATTCGCGATACAAACTGCGAACCAGAGTATGTTCAGTCCACGATTGCGTTCCGCTCGGGCCTGGACGAAATTCCGATTAATGCGATAATAATGAATCGGCGAAAGTAATGAACTCATATATCATTGAACAATGTCCTCGCTTATATATCGACCGGTTGGCGCGACGGGCTCCAATACGATCTGTCGATGGACATGATTTCCGTCTTCTTCCTCGCGTGGATCTTAAATTCGGGTGATGCCTTCACTGACTTCCCGTCGCTGATGTCCACCAACGCCTCGATGGGTACGGATAGCTCTTCCTCCTCTGCATTTTTATATCTGTTTTTATATGAAAACTATATTTTAATATTATAATAAAATATTCCTTGAATCTCCCAGCGGTCGTTATCGACAGGAGTTTCTTTGATAACAAGACCGAGTACCGCGATATAATAAAAAATATTTACAACTTCATCACGGTGATTACGAGGGAGGAGATGCATATGAGTGACATTGAAGTGCACCTCATTCGCGGAACGAAAATAAGGAATCTTCAAGGTAAGAGCGAACGCGTTGGATAAATATTTGAATATCATTGCAAATTACGACGCTACCTGCTTCATCTTCATTTATATCGATGCGTTATCCAAAATATTTTGGAATATTTTATCTGAAATATAATAAGTGTAATTGCGTATGTTTGATAAGAATACAGTGTGGATGGTATACGATTACTTATCACAAAAATATATTAAGTAATTAAACGTAGCTCATTTATGAAACTAGAACAATTTAGAAACAAAATAAATTTGAAACAAAATAATATTTTTTAATATACATATATATATATGAAGATTACACGGTGCTTTTATCCGTGGCAACGTGTCATCAAATGTGGAGCCTTCACGAAGCAGCGCGCAAAGAAGAGCTCGTACATTTAGCGATAACAGGTACGTATAAAGAGGTATTTTTAATAAAGCTGTACGTAAGAATTTCTCTTTTATTTGCCCCTTGAGACGGATGTAAATTTAGGCGTAATTGTAGTTGGTGACTAATACACTAGGTATTTGCAAATATCGTTATCTTGCTCTTTTAAATTTTGTTATCTACCGTCATCCACTAGATTGCATGTTACATCAACGTGACACGTTTCGTTTCATTCAAGTCAAATGTGACGTGCATAGCATACACCTGTAGAGATTTTAATGCCATGCTTCATTAAATCGCAAGACTATAAAATAGCGAACACGAGTTGGCAAAGGCAGGAGGTATCGTATATTTTATTTATTTAAAGACCAGGACTGTCCACGGCTTCCTGATTCGGAGGGTGTGAGCATTCCCTTGATAACGCCAGGCAACGAATTATCTCAGATTTTCTTCGACATAAGGGTGGCCGACGCTTTGTCCTGGAGCAATATCAACATATTGCACGACGATACCTTCGGTGACGCTATTTAAGCATTAATTGTTCATCTTTCTCTCTTTATCTCGTTACGTTTCTCGTCTTTTCCTACATCATTTCTCGGCATCTCCGTTAAAAAGGCGTTTTGATTATGACGGATTGTAGATAGAGACACGATCGGCAGAGTCACAAAAGCCCTATCGACCACGTTGCCGAGCAAGAAATTTAACATGATTTCCAGAGCGTTGTTCTCTTTTAAACACACCGATTCCGAACGTAGTCGAAGGTTCTACATACAAGACGTTATTGAGAATTTCCACGTGGACCAATTGGGAAAATGCTTTCTCGTAATCGTCACGATAGAAGCAGCGGCTGATGTTATGGAAGTTGTAAGACGAATAGATTCTTTGTCGTTTATATTCGCATCAATTAAAAATATATCAGACCTTCAAAAATAACAGCATTGCCATAATATTTTGCTAAGATGTTAATAATGTATTTCATTCCTACATATGAAATTTGAAGTCAATTTACCGTATCGTTTTCAAAGAAATTATTATTATAACGACGTAAGACGTAATATAGGCGCCTTACGTCAGATTTTCAAAGATAACAGCATTGCCATAATATTTTGCTAAGATGTTTAATAATGTATTTCGTTCCTACATATGAATTTGAAGTCAATTTACCGTATCGTTTTCAAGAAAATTATTATTCCTACTGTCTGTAAGACGTCTATAATACGTCTTACAGACCTTATAATAATAATTTTCTTGAAAACGATACGGTAAATTGACTTTAAATTTCATATGTAGGAACGAAATATATTATTAAACATCTTAGCAAAATATTATGGCAATGCTGTTACTTTTGAAAGTCTGACATACTACCTTAAGAGCGAGAATGGAGTAATAGTCCATAATTTATGAAATCCGCCTTAGTTATAAAATTGTTCTTTTAATGTAAATCTTGAAAATTACGTGAATGCGTTTTACATCAAATGCAAAATGCTATTTATAGGACAAACAAATTATGGACACAACTTTACTTCCATTCTGAATCTCTAGTGTTTAATTTCGATTTTGGTATATTCAGGTAAAGAATTTAAATATGGCTTTACCCGATAGCCAGTGGTTATATGTCATTACTGATAGCGTAATACGAAACTCTACGAACATTACCAGTTTCGTCGAGTTATTGTCGGAAGGCAGTAACGTGGCTTTCATTTACAACGCGACGGACAGCGACACATATTGCAATGTAATTTATTAATTATTCTCTCTTAATTACGTGTGCACATTTTAACTGCTTAAGATAAGCTTACAATTAAAATAATTAAATTATCTAATTAATACAGATGATTTTATTTATTAAAAAGTTATATTTCTCTCGATAATTCTTTCGCAAAAGACGATTTTATGACCTTTTTTTACATTTTGTACGGTTCTTTTTCTCTCTCCCTCTTTTGCTAATGTACTTTAGATGAAAAAAGAAAAATTTGTTTAGGTCAGTTTAAAGTGTCATATCCAGGAGTTGGTTGCGGTTTTGGCTAATGCTTTAAAGATATCGTTGATGACCGAAATAGAATTGTACAGTCATGTGAATGATGAAGAATTCGAACTCATCCGGTTGAATAAACTCGAGAGACGTTCGGAAATTCTCAAAAATATCAAAGTTCGTATGTTTGGTATCGTTCGGATTGATGGTATAGAAGTGATATCTCGCGATTGTGCAGCTTTTCTGACAACCTGCATATGATTTTGTTGAACATGCGCAAACACAAATTAGATCGACTGAATTTCACAGAGAAATATTTTAACATTAAATTCCTCTTTTTAAAAACTATGTACTTGTACTCTATTATATTCTAAGGCTGGCGCTAGACTATGCGCGTTTTACGCGAATATTCGTGAATAGAATCATGTCATCCTTGTTGTTTATCAAATGATAAATAAGGATGAACGATGCTCGAATCACGAATATTCGCGGAAAACGCGAATACTCTGGCGCCAGCCTTAGATGTTACATTTAAGAAATTGTTATCTTCCCCGAAAAGTTGGTCCGCGAATACTCGCGAGGAATCGTTTCTATGCCATCGAGATTCTCTTTGGCGGAAGCTCCATACACGCTCTATTTCCTGCAGATAAAGCTTATCGAGGATACTTTCTCCATGGGCGGTTTGTGCGGTAAATGCTTGTTTTGGCGGTTCGCCTCGGCTATAACGTGGGGCAACTTCTTCGTTCGCGGCAAGAACGTTGCGCGTTTAATCGAATCAGGCACGTGGATGCCCGTTCTAGGTGCGAATTTGACGGACGCTCTTTTTCCGCACGTTGCGCACGGTTTTCGAGGGATCAACATACCGATCGCCACGTATCACGTATGTAAAGATAATATAAAGCTATATTGAAGTGCAAGGGATCTCTTTCCCTCGTATGATCGCGCATATTGGGATTCCGTCAATTCCGTCCTTCCAGAATCCGCCGTGGCAAACCATCTCGCTGACCCACTCCGGCGAAAAGGAATACGGCGGGCTGATATTCGACATCGTGAAATATTTAGGGAGGAAATTGAACTTCACCTACAATGTGCTCAGCCCGCTGAGCAATCACACCATCAAGTTCACTCGTAACAAGACTGCAGCCGATGTGGTAAAGCTACGCATAACAAAGTTTAGGTTTCATCGAATGCTTTATTGTAACAGAGTATTTCTTCTCTCATCAGATAATGAAAAACCTAAAATATTTTAACTGTAAATAAATTATGAATTTTATTTTATGATTTCCATACAAAGCCCTAAACTGTAACTTATTCAACCGATGTACAACGTAAATCTAACTTTGTGTTGTTTCATGATGAGTGTTTCAAATGCTAGGTATTAACGTCGACAACGAGAGAAATACCGCCGCAGATAATAGATATGATTCTGCAGAAGAAGGTTCTCTTCGCAGCCTGTGCGTACACCGTGAACGATAAGGGAAAGGGACAGATCAATTTTACCTTGCCGATTTTTATGCAGACGTATAGCTTCCTGACTGCAAAACCGGGTCAGCTTTCTAGAGCCCTCCTGTTCACCGCGCCCTTCGCTAAAGAGGTAAGCTCCTCTAGAGAGAATGCACTCCTGTGTTGCAGCACTCTTACGTTTCTAGTAATTAAAGTTTGTATAATGCATGCATTACACAATGTTATGTTATAATGCTGCATTATATATACGGCAGAATGTATAACGACATTGCATCTTTATTAAACGTGTATTTGTTGCAATGTAGTATAGCTTCAGAATGGGATTGTAAACAGTTGAGAAAGCTGTACTGAAGAAGGTTCAACAAGACTCGAATCTTATTAGAATTAGAAACTCAAATTAGAAATCTTATCGATTTAGCTTGTTTCATATCGAGTGACAATACCATACCATGATGTTATTTATAAAAAGCAAATAATTATTTTATTTTGTAATAATTATTTTATTTATTTTATTTTGTAATAATTATTTTAATTATTATATATATATATAATGATGGCAAGACGGGACCGGATGAAAGTCACTTGTTAGTACTGAGCTTATCAAACGGCGCATTGACAGTTTTCCCAGTTAGCTCGGTTACCTCCGATCTATTTTCACGCGCGTGATACACGCATGCCTTCAAGCGGGCTAGTTTTGCTTGCAGACGTGGGCCTGCCTGGCAGCATCCATTATTATAATGGGCCCGATCTTGTACCTGATTCACAAGTACAGTCCAAGCAGCACGAGGACGTCGGGGCTCAACTCCTCCTGGCAATGCATATGGTACATCTACGGAGCCCTTCTTCAGCAAGGTAGTATTCGTTTACTTCTGAAAGCGCTACTTTTATTTCTCATACAAGATGTTCCAGACTTGCCAAATTATTTTTATATCCGTCGTTTTTATTTTTATATTTCTTCATTACTGTTATTTTACTCTTAAATTGCCAGTTTCCTGATGTTTCACTTCAAGAAAAATCGTTTTGTCTTACGTTCATTTACATAAAAATAAAAAAATTGTATTTTTTCTGGAGAAATGCAAGAATGCGTACGAATGATTTTAGGGGGAATGTACTTACCCCATTCCGATAGCGCTCGCATAATGGTCGGTGTCTGGTGGTTAGTCGTGATGGTCTTGGTGGCGACTTATTCCGGAAGCTTGGTCGCGTTCCTGACATTCCCAAATATGGACGCTGCTATTCTGACCGTGGACGATCTCATTGCTCATAAAAACAGATTAACTTGGGGCTTTCCTAATGGCAGCTTTTTAGAAGAGTACTTAAAGAATGCCGAAGAGGAAAAGTATTATATTCTTCTGGAGCGATCCATAATTCATAACGCGACGCAAGCAGTGGAAATCATTGAGAAGGTAAAGGCGGGCAAGCACGCGTTGATCGACTGGAGAAGCACATTGAGGTAATCTACAGAATTTTTTTAAATGAAAATCTCTCCGTCGTTTATACGAAAAATTCTCTCGAGGAAAAGTAAAATTTAATAAAGTAAATGTTCCTATATTTTTCGCTCATCAAACGCTGTAACTATTTTCTTGAAGAAAGAAATTTCGTGAGAGAAATGAGAATACCGTTGTTTAAATATTTCATCCTGCATACCTGAACACATAGAACGAATTAGTCCGTCCGATAGGAATGACGATAATGATGCATTGCCCGAGCAGATTCTCGATGAGGAGCGACCTGTTATTAACTGAGGGATGCGCCTTTTCTTTGAGCACTGACGAATTTATGGACGAGCCCATAGCGATGATTATTGCAAAAGATAGTCCCTATACAAAAATCATCAACGCTGAGTAAGCTAATTAATTAATTTTTTTATTGTGCATCAATCTCACGACGGTAAAGTGGCCACTTTGGTTTTCATAACGTTCTCAATCTTTTTAATGCACTCTTCAATCTTTTCTTAATGGTACATTAATGGTAAATTACAAATGACTTTTATAATTCTGTTAAGCTTCATCGCGTAAATCTTTGATATCGATAAATCGCCACTTTGTGACTGTCGCGGTTCAATGATAATTTCTATCCGTGTCTGCTAGTTTCGCCAGAGTCGATTATTAACTGAATAAGCTTCGTCATTCAGGTTACACCGCATGCACGAGTCCGGATTAATGAACAAGTGGATAACGGAGCAAATCCCGATAAAAGACAAATGCTCGGACATTCTCACCAATCAGGGCGTAAACGAGCGCAAAGTAAACGTCACTGACATGCAGGGCATATTTTTCGTGCTTTTCATGGGTAACGTGTTTTTTGCGTGCGGTACCACCGTTCGGGCGAGTGTAATAACACCTCGTGGGAGTAAAAGCGATTCCTCATTGTGCTCTTTTCAGGCGTGACCGGATCGATACTTCTTCTATGCTGCGAATGTTGCTGGAACAAGCATCAAGTGTCAAAGCGACGCAAGTTGATTCAGCCCTTTGTCTCTTGAGCCAGATACAGCGGTAGATAGATGATAGATTAAACGCCTCTACTTCCCGCGAAATAGCTTCACCGTCGTCGGCGAGAACATCTGCATGCGCAATTAGATTTTATCGTTGCTTATATCCAGAGTTAATTACAGGGACCGTTCTCATAAGCATAACGACTCCTCGAGCTACATCTAACGACCGCTTAATTGTAAAATATGCACTTAGGCGACACGGTTTTTCGGCACAGATTCCTTAGCGCTCATATCATGTATATTACAGTTAAAGCAAATTTTAGAAAGTTGCTTGTATAAATCAATGTAAAGTGTACGTTTTTATGCTTATTAAAATTGTACAAGTTTTATCCTTGAAACAGAACCACCCATCATTTAGACGTAATTACATAGAATGTAGAACCAATTGTAACAATTATTCTTTTTATGATAGTTTTTTTTAGTAACACGTTACAGATAAGACTATTCTCTGTTATTATATTAAAAGTAATTACTCATAGATGTCAGATAAACGTTGACTTTAATCTCATGTGAATTACTCTCTCGAACACATTCTGCGGTGCAAAGCAAAAAAGCCTAAAAAAACGGCAGACGGGTCCTTATTGTACGGTTAAGTCCAAATTGATGGGTTCATCTTTTATCGATCGTGAACGGACAGTTTTTGAGGCTGACTTGAGCGAACCGCGCATCAGTCATCGTCAAGCTTATCACCTTGGGATTGTTCCGATCCGACGTGCGGGTTCGAAAACGTTTGGCGAACGACACGGTGAATATCGAACGGGCCGGGACAGAGGAGGATCACGTCGATCGACCACTTTGTTGGGTACCAGTTATAATGGGATGCGATGGAACGGAATAGGACGAAACGCACGCGAGGCATGGGCGTCCATGAAGAGAGGGGAGGCCAAGAGGGGAATATGCCCCTGGATTTTAATTTTTTCAATTTAAAATGATTTTATGATTGACGATCAGATAATTTTTTGTTTGAAATTTAAACAATTAAAAATAAAAATTTGCTTAAATATTTCTTTAAAAAATGTTTTTAAAAAATACATCCCTCAACTTACGACGAGGTTACGTGAGACTTCAATCGTAAATCGAATTGATCGTAAGTCGAATAAATGTTAACGTCCATTTCTACTAATGTCCATTTCTATCAATGTAGATTAACTTTAATCTCGGTTTAACTTACTCTTTATCTTTTTCTAGTTCTAAAGCCTTGTGTCCACGATGCTAGAAATCGGACCGAGATCTTGGACGGAGAGAGAATTGACCAATCGCTTTGATCAATTGGTCGAATTGTTCAAATGCGATTGGTCAATTCTCTCTCCGTCCGAGATCTGGGACCGATTTCTAGCATCGTGGGTTATCACCTTAAGAATTAGAAAAAGATAAAGAGTAGAGGTGCGCGAATAGTTCGAATTCGAATCGAATCGAATCGAATCACAGTAGATTCGATTCGATTCGTTTTCGAATCTAAAAGGTTCGAATTCGAATAATTCGAGAATTTCGAATCATCGATGGTTCGATTTCGAATCGATCGCCTATTTTGATTGCTTCATTTAATTTGTTATGTAAATCCGGGAAATTTTGATTCGAATTCGATTCGTATTCGAATCGAAGAGGTTCGATTCGATTCGATTCGACGTGAAAATTTCAGATTCGATTCGATTCAATTAATTTCGAACATGTTATCAAAGATTCGATTCGATTCGATTCGACTTGCAAATACTTGATTCGCACACCTCTAATAAAGAGTAAGTTAAACTGAGATTAAAGTTAACCTGCATTGATAGAAATGGACATAAGATGTAGATTAACTTTAATCTCGGTTTAACTTACTCTTTATCTCTTTCTACACCGCATGCATGGTGTAGAATTCAACTAATCAGAACAAAGAAAATGAAGATTAAGATTATCTGGTCGAATTTTAATCTCCAATTCGCAATCTTTAATCTCCAATGCGTAGTCTGATACGGGCTTTAGGGTGCCAAACGAACGTATAGGTATCCCTCTACTTACGAATTTTCGGACTTACGACCGATGCGTGATGTCAGCGGCGGATAATACAATCAATCGGGTTTTAAGTATTTTTACACTCTGCCCCTCCTTGAAAAATGTTGCAAGGGCGCCTATGACGCGAGGGCATCGCACCTGGCGTGCGCGGGATAATGATCCGCGGGGCGTCCCATTGTTGGCCCTCGCGTCACAAGATCTCCTGGATTCTGGATTGCGCATTCAGCAGCCGTCCGCGCGGTAAAAGTCATCGCGATATTACGTAACACCTGACTCGCGGAGATCCTCCCACTTGAGATCAGTCGAAAGCAGATCCTCGCCTCGCCTTCACTACGTCTCCTCCTCGCGACCGCGCCGACCACCGCCACTACCGTTATCGCGCGCGATAACATCCGCATATTTTCGAAGATTTGTGGATAGACGTGCTGAGATCGGCGGAGGAGAGAGGAGATTTTCGGCTCGATCGATTAACGTATCGCGAACGGGATCGGTGCACCAGTGAGTGGCACGTCGAAGTAGTATAAGAAACGTCTTGCCAAACACGAAAATGTGGTGTACCTGTCTTTAATTAATTAGTTATTTTAATAATAACCGGTTTTTGATTAGTTTAATTGAAGAGATTAATTGACCGCAAGTAACAAACGCTTCTCTTGATTTTAATCAACGGCATTTGTAACTTTATATGCGATACTTAAAATGTAATAACGTGTGACCAAATAATACCCTGAAGAAATTCAGTTACATAACGATATCCTTCGGCCGGTCATCCAATCGTAATA
The DNA here is from genome assembly GCA_003063835.1 of Aphaenogaster floridana. NCBI lineage: Eukaryota > Metazoa > Arthropoda > Insecta > Hymenoptera > Formicidae > Aphaenogaster > Aphaenogaster floridana. The sequence goes on from NJRP01000280.1 coordinate 77,404, forward strand.
TCTTTGTTATTGGATTGTGAATAGGGCACACACACACGCGCACATATTTCACGTTCCGCAATGGTACTCGAGATCACGTAAGCACAGATGAGCGCGGTGCTGCTTCGGCATTAGGATCCCCTTCCTGTCAAAACGTTGGGAGATAGTGGCTTCTAAAAGAATAGAGAAGAAAAGCGGCAGAGGAAAAGGAATTGGCGGCTGGTAGGGAAGCTATGTGCGCAATTTAACGGGGATTACGACCTTAGCCACTTAAGAAGTCGCGGTAGTAATCGGCGGTCTTCAAACGGGCCCCCTCAAGAGCGCGGGCCTCGCGCGCCTCGGACGGGCCCCTTGAGCGGGTCTTAATCGAACCACGGTCCCCGACGAGCTAGGCGGCTAGCCTAGCGTACGACGTGAGCCAGTCCCGACGTAGAGCGCGGACGACTAAGGCTAATCCTAAGACTAGAACCGGCTGGGTCGCGTCGTGGACTCCGTCTCCGGCTCGGCGTAACGATCTCGGAGCATCGAGAAGGAAGCAGCGGAAACGATGGGAAAGCCATTGCACCTGATCGTAATATTGCAGCGTACGTAAGGCCGTTGATTTTCGATTACTATGCAATTTGGATTAGCGGATTAGTCTGGCGAAGCGATCGTCTTTGGACGAGCTTGAAAATTGAAGCCTTTTCTTCGTGTAACAAAAATGAGACAAATAAATATAGATAATAAAAATATCTTTATTAGTTTTTTTGGTATAAGTTATACAGAGAGAGAGAGAGAGAGAGGATAAAGGTGGAATTATATTCTAGATTTCCAGAAGAACCATGCTAGAATATGATTGCGTTCGTAAGATAGTTCGTAAAGAAACTGGCGGCGTTATTCGTGGGAAGACTTCAATTTAGAAAGAAACAGATGATACGTACATAATGCAATGAATTACGCAATATAATGAATTTTAAAGTTTCCCACCGATGCTATGTTGCAGCAGTATCGTCCGCGTTCGCTTATAGGTACGATCCTTGGTATCGCGCGGACACGCAGCGCCCGGTCGACGTGATCACCGACGTCGTTAATGAGCTCGGGGTGAGGATCCTTCAGCAATATTCGACGCGTGGAAACGTCGCGTTCTCGCCTACGGGGGTTGCCTTCGTATTGGCGGCGCTCTACGAAGGATCCGCGGGTAGAGGAAGTCAACAAATCGCCCATGCCTTAGGTCTACCAGCCAACCGGGATGTCACCAGAATCGGCTTCAGGGATATTCACCGACGATTGCGAGTAAGATCCCGTGCAACGCGAATATTTAGGCGACGTCGCGAAGACACCTAAAAGATATCTCCCCAAACGTCTTTTAGGCATCTTTTGGACTCTTTCTAACACATTTCATCCAAGTTTATATTTAATTGAGTTGACTTTAATTGCGTGATATACTTTTTCTGACTTTTTATCATTAAACGTATTCATCGCTGAGAGACAAAGTTGATGATTGCTATAAATGAGATTAGAGTTAGAGGATTATGAGTAATCAATCATATATATCGAATTTTATATCGATATTGATTTCAAGAGTTACCTTAACGCTGACGGCTTCCTGGGTGGACTGACGCTAAGCAGAGAGAACACCAGACTCCGTCCCGAGTATGAAGACATTCTGAGGTTTTACGGCTTTGATCTGTCGAGTATCGAGCAAGAAGCGAACGTTACCGTTAGCATGGAAGACTCATCGGGTATAACCGAACTTCCGACGTCCACGATCGGCTTAACCACGCTCCCGACAGAGACGGTAAACGCTGGGAATGTGCCGGACATGACGACGACAATGTTAACGGGTGCTATCACGACGCTTCCTCCGGCTGGTGCGGAAACAACAGTCGTTCCATCGACCGTAGCGGGCGCTACGCTGCAAATTGTCACGATGGCACCGACGGCTGCAACCGATGAGCAATCGACATTGACTCCGGTCACCAGCAGAACAGTTGTCCAAAGCACGTCGCCGACGCAATCGGTAAATTCCTTAACGGCGGTTACTTCCGGCGAAAATGTCCAGCCGACCCCATCCGCGGAAACTATCGCAAGTTCGTCAAATACAATTACACCAATGATAAACGCAGCCAGCCAAACGATTCCGACTACAACAACTATAGTCGCGGACAATCAGGGTCCGCAAACTTCCTCATCAGTCGCCGCCGGCGATACTGGAACAAGTACCAGTGTTCCTAACGAGAGCGTTCAAGTATCGACGGGCGCGAGTATGACAACGGCAGCTGCGACCGATGCTGGTACGATATCGACGAGTACAGTTCAAGTACCTTTCGCTACGAATACTGAGGTACGAACGACGACAAATATGCCCAGTTCGGCTACGATCGCCGCGGATGCGAGTACCGACATGTTAGCAGCTGCGAGTACACTCGTTGTTAGTATGACGCCCGCTAATACATCTGTTCCCAACGCGACCTTGAGTACCGTTACCATGAATTCGTTAACTACTGTGGTACCAGCGATCTTGGATAGCGCGAACACGACTATCTCGAGTCCCGTTACCGAAACGACGACGGCGAACAGCGTTATTTCGCAATCGAGTACCGAGATATCGGCAGGTACTCCGGTCGCGAATACTCCAGGAATGACCGCTGCGAATGACCTCGCAATGACGACGATGACGAATATTGACAGCACTGTCGCAGTCAATTCTGCGACGACCGTGGTATCGCCTGTCCCAACAACAGACGCGACGTCGAGCAATCTTGCCGAAAATAACTTCACGATCGCGAATCCTACGATAAGTTTCATGAATAATCAAACGACCGCATCTCTCGTGGATGAAAACACGATTTCGGTGAATCGAAAGAAGAAAAACCTGATGAATATAATTAACGGCAATACCGTTAAAGATGAGTCAACGAACGGATCGCCGAATCTTCGTAAACGCGAGGCGAGAAGTCCGCGTGGATACTTCTCTAGCTATCCAGGTACGTTTAATATCAATATAATAATACAATATAAATATCTTTGTAATATGTTAATACAAATATATCTTTTTTAAATAAATGTCGCTCGTGTCACGAATTGAGAATTATGACATACATAAATAGATTCCATTTTTCCTAATTTGTCCTGCAGGAAAATTTCGATATTAAATTATCAACGATCACTGTAGAAATTATGTAATTACGAATATTGGATTATATTTTCCTAGCGGAGAGAATTTTATGAAATTAGGAATTATCGTTTATGTGCCGCATTTACACGAGAAGAAAGAATTTTTCCCAAAATGAAAGATGTTAAATGATTGATGGGATTCGGGATTTTCTATTTTTCAGACAAAGGTATCTGGATGCAAAATCTAGAGATTTGGAAATCGCATAACACGGTAAACTCGGATGAGTCCTCCGTCGAAGATTCATCAACGGAGATGTCGTTTTTGGTAAACGGTTGCGATGTTTCTTCGGTATCGGCTTCGAGATACATCGCCGTGTTGCCGTTCGCGTACTTCCCATCGTTACAGGCTGTCGCGCTCGAGTTTCCTTTGGACGTAAGTCTACGTGAAAATTCAGTGTGATTTAATCCATTCTTCTTTCGAAGAATTCTTTTTCAGAATTTGAGAGAACTAAGCTTGATTTACTCTAATCTTTAATTTGAAATTTTTCTGATTCATGAAAATGTGAGTTGCGCAGTCCTAGACACAGTCCACAGTCTATATTAAATAATTCAGTCTAGCATTTACTATCTTTTTCCTAAATTAAAATTTTATGCACTGTACAGGCAAAAAAAAATATTTATTTAAATAATATTTAACTAAATGGCCTTGAACAATATATGCAATAGCCCTGAGCAACAGTTGGGTCTTAGAAATTATATAAATATAAACTATTCTGGAATAGCAAGTACAATTGAACAATACAAATAATCTCTATTCTTTTCTTAACATTCAAGGATCCCCGATACAACATTATACTTTTCATGCCCACGGATAAAACGGACACGCATCGTCTAGCGAGGGATCTCAGCGGAAAGTCATTGAGATTGTTGAGGAAGCGATTACAGCCTACTTGGGTCAGGGCCACTATACCTTCGTTCATGCTGCGTGGTTTCGTCACACTGACGTCATTTCTGCAAAGGGTAAGCGGATAATACGTCGTCATCTTCGACGTCAATGTCCTACCAATGCCAAATGTGAGCACCGGGTAGAAAAATATATTCCGGATTTACAGTCAACTAACCGCGCATGAAGGTGTGTCGCATAGTTTTTCATAGTTTCTACAGTTTTTCATTTTTAAAGACTTTTATCTCAAGAAGGTGATAATGAGGAGTTCATATAGATTATTATGAAACAATTATCAAATATCAACTAAACGTAATTATAGATTACATCTTACTTTGCCTGCTCGTTCATTTTTCGATTATTTCTCTAAGACATTGTATATGTATAGTCATACAGAATATAAGCAGATATTTTCTTAACGTTTCGTGAGTAAAGAAGAATTGTGATTGAGGAAGGAAGAATCAAGATTATTATCGACATATGCGTGACTTGTACATATTTGCATCGATATTTGCGTCGAGGTTTGCGTAATCTCTTTAAGTGATCTTCCTTCCTTTACCTGTTTCTTTCGCAGCTGGGAATCCTGGATGTGTTCGAGCCGAGAGTGGCCGATTTATCGCCCATGACATCCGATCTCGGCGTGTACGCCAGGGATGTGCAACAGAGTATAGGGGTCAATATAAGGAATTATATGAAACCCGACCGGACCCATTCTCGTGAGTCGCCTAATGTCGTTCCACCTCGCAGGGACTATTATCGATATCTACCGCCAGGTCCTTTTTACTCTTCTTACGCTTTTCATGCACTATCGCACTTTCCTTTCAATTACCCCGTAACGGTAACCGTTTCCACGCGTGTAATTGCATCCCTCGCTCCTTAATGCGGACGTCCTGAATTTAAGAGTCCAATTTATATAATTTTGCGCGCTACGTGTATAATCCTTAGCATTCACCGTATTCCTTTATCTCTTAATTATATATTTTACTCTTTTTTTTTCTCTCGCTTCTCTCGCCGCTTGTAAATTGCTTCCTCCTGCCTGTAAGTATAATAATATAGCGCTGTCAGTGCGAAGCAAGTATTCGAATATCCGTTCATCCATCAAGTGCACGCGTTTATTTCAATCGACTTTTCATATATTTGACATTATCATATATATATTTTATCACATTATTTGTTATTATTATTTATTATCTCGCCGCGTCGTACCTGTTACTTCACGCGAATACATCATCTCCCGACAACTTTTAATACGAGTAATCAAGACACGCTGGAATTAAATCACCTTGAGTAGCATCCGAAATTAGCGAGCGTGCCCGATACGGGCACTCGGCTAACCGGATGTTAACCGGCATTTAGTGCGTAAAGGTGATTTTAATTTTGTCGTGAAAGAGGGAGACAAACGGCGAGGCGGACGATGCCGCGACTCCCAGGCCGCGTCGGAGATAATGTCCGAAGCGATAATTACGTTGACGCAATATCCGGTATTAACGAGTGAAATTACCAAGTTTTGCGCCTCGGGCACTCTCCAGAAACGTAATTTGCACGCATAATTTGTAAACGACAGCGGCGACAATGCCGCCCCTCAACGCGTTCGTGAACACGCGTCTGACGACGGCAGGCCGTTACTACTGCTACTTAGGCCCGGCTCGTTTCTTCACTTTCTTTTCTCTCTCTTTCTCTTCTCTTCGCTTCCGTCCGATCCGCCGCTGCTCTTTCTCACGTTTTTCCGCTGAATCTTCGTTACTTAACGATTGTCGTTAACGATGACGGCCGTTTCCGCGCTTCGAAACGCAGCCGAAGCTACCATGCGTTTCCAGAATTACACACGGGAACGTCTTCGATCCTCGTTTAAGATTGAGAAACTATCGAAGACGAATATCTAGCCGCTAATTACATCTTAGCGATAATTTTGCGGAGTATTAATCATTATCTCCTCGGTGCATCGTAAAATTACAAGTTATTGCTGGTAATTTAGCAGATAATGCAGCAAAACGTTTTTCTAAAAACGCACCTACTTCTAAGTTCCATGTAATTTGCAGGATTTAATCCTGAAAAATTATGACGCAATCGTGAGATGCGAATGGACCGCATCTGCGAGAACACGAGTTTCGAGGACGAATGGTTAGGCAATATCTATTTTCACGCCGCTAGGCGAAGCTTCAAGTTAAACTATTGATCACTGTTGGAAATATTCTCAGTATTGTTGTTCAGTTCACTGAATTTAATTGCTGATATCCTGCTGGAGTCCGCAAAGGAAGTCAATAAAAAGACCTTGCGCCATCTCTTTTTACACTCACTGAGAATTCCTGAATTGTTGTGGCGTTGCAAGCGTTTCTATGAAATTTTTCTTCCGGCTCTTTTTGTCATGTATATATCCTTTTTTTTAAATAAATACGAATTATATGATAGAACGATAGAATATTTAGAAGGCAAAAGATTATGATTTGCTTTTAGATTATTATTTACAATTTTCGATATATAATATCATTCAACTATGTTTCAAAGTGGTATAACGAGATTCTTAGTTTAACATACAATTAAAACGACAGTTAAAAAAAACTTTTATCAAACTGATAATGTAGTCGTTAAAAAATAGAATATCATTTTTATTACACTAGTATACTTCCCTGTTGTTTGTGACATTACATTCATTTCTTTCGCGTAAAAATTAACTTACCGCCGTAAAAATATCAGAGCAAGAAGTTTTGTCAACTCAGTGAAAGGAAAGATGCGCGCATTGGAAGTCAATGAACCGAACATCTAGAAATCTAAAGGTTGACCTGTGATGCATCACGTCCGCCGGTCACTTTGAAATCCAAGAAATTAAAACGCTGTTTTACCAATTTCTCAAACTATTATCGACAATTTTCGCTCGAATTTAGAACAAATAACATTGTTTTCATATATTTTATTATTTTAAATATAAAACTTTATAGAAGCTCTGCAATTACTTTAAAAAAACTTTGCAATTGTAAAAAGAATTATAACAATATATATATATATATATGTATAGTTTCTCATCTAATGCGCAAAAGAAATATAAAGGCCTTGATTTTTTGCAAACTTGCTAGACACATTAATTATTCATACATCTTACAACATTTTTCCGTCATAATTTAAACGCCTTCCTAATTCCTCTGCACTATGTAGAATAGCATATAAATTACTAGCTTTGTATTATGCACAGCCAAACTACTACATTTCCGCGCAAATCGTTAGAAACTTGTAAAAAGATTTTTAAGCACTATAATTTACGTAGATTTATCTGTAAATACTTTTTTGGCTTTGCTAAATACCGATGTCGCTGTGGAAAATGTAATTTTTTATTTTGTCTTTTATAATATGTAACGCACATTACAGAAAATATTAAAAATTTTTAATAAAATATATTAAAAAATTCAAAATAAAAAAATTAAATATTTAAACATTTAAATATATTTTTGATATTTTTTGTAATTAAAATTATATATTCTTTTCTTTGCAAAAGTTTGTAAAATAATTATGAATTTTTTTAGGCAACGGTCTGTTCGAGAGAGCCGGACCTGAACCCTTTACAGCTTTGCATCCCTTCCTTTATTTCATCGTCGACACCGAGACTTCAGTGAGTTTAATCGCCGGTCGAGTGAACGATCCACTTAATTCGAGAATATTGTAGGGATATGATCTAGGATCGCCAAGATTTAAATAAACACACGTTTATTTGACGATACTTATAAATAATTTTATAATATAGACTTCTCCTATTAGCTCGCACACAATTATTATCAAGTACACGCAATTAATATTGTGCTCTGTACAAATTCCTATTTGTAAATAAAGACATATAAAAGATAAGAAAGTGGCAGTGAGCGTAACTTGAAACGTGCGGGATTGAGCATTTGGAAGAACATTCCAAGTTGTCTCACGCGAAGGGCAAACTTTCTATACATCTTGCTAATCAATAAAAGCAGATATTTACCGTGCGTTTGCTGCGAAAACTACAAGAATCGAAATCGCGACAATTATGAAAATTCGCATTTTTTACTGGTTTTCTTTAGCTCGGATTAAATTTGTGTAAGTTACAGGATCAACAATGTCTAGATTTGAAACTGGTTTTCCAACAATAAAATAAGTGTTTATGTAATTTACAAATTTACGATTCATTCTTAATTTCTTTTCAGTGTACATGTGTGTATGTGTGTGTTTCTATATCGTATCTCATATTCGGAGCAAAGTGGCAAGAATGATAACGATGTAACCTTTAAAATCTATCGGACTACTCCTTTGATCTTTTTATTACACAACTCAGACTTCCCTTGTTTATTTAGCTATAGCCTTAATCTAGCAAATATATTATTTCCTTACTTGCTTTTATGTATAAATACAGTTCAATGTGCTGCTACAATGCACGAGATTTCGCATATATATCACTAATATATATATATTCGATAATTTTCGACGATGATCTGATTTCACTTCTTCTAGTGCGGAATATACTTTTTCGTATATATAGCAATCAGGACGTACTCCGTGAGTGGCAGTGTAAATGCAAATAAATAAATGCAAACGATATAGAAGGCGTATTCTCAATCGTGTGAAAAATCTAGGATAATGTCTTTTGATATCGCGCGAGACGACACTGCTTATAGCTTATTTGCGCGATGAATTTCGTCCCAGTTCGGGAGTTCCCTCGCGTCGTTCGTTCTTCGTCGAGCAAATCAGATGACGTTCTTCAAAATCCACGGTACAAACTTGGATATCCGCGTGCAGACACCCGGTAAGTTGGCCTCCGCGCAGCCGATGCCCCAGGATATGATACCAGCGAGGAAGTACCTGCCGTCCTTCCCGCGAACTTGAAGAGGCCCTCCGGAGTCGCCCTGTATAATGCAAGAACCCAACAGTCTCTCAACAGAAACTCCGAGACGTAAACAGCGAGTAGTTCGATTATAAGCACGCACGCACGCACATACCTGACACGAATCCTGCCCACCGGTCTCGTAACCGGCGCAGAGGAAAATGTCCGGTATGAACTCGTGTCTGCCGGCTCTCAAAAACATTGACTTGCACCTGTCGTTGCTCACTATCGGCACGGAGACCTTGAAAAAGAGAAGATAATGAAAGTCTCGGAGGACTATCGTTTGATCGTATCCCTCCCCGTCAAAACAATAATTACTTCTTGCAACACCGAGGGCAGCGTTCCACCCTCGCTCAATCTTCCCCAACCGGTGACCGTCGCGTTCTCCCCGATCAGGAGATCGTCCGTGGCCGGCAGACAGATGGGCGAGATGTGCGCGGCGAACGTCAAGGAGCTCTCGAGCCGCACCAACGCGAGGTCGTACTCGTACGTGAAGAAGTTGTACTTGGGATGCACAACCTTCTTGGCGACGCCGCGCTCCACGTAGGGCAGCCGCTCTTGTACCGACGAGAAATCGTACTCGCCGACTCGTATTCGGATTTGCGACGTCAGCAAACTGAAACGGACGGGATTTAACGGTGCAGATTGTAATCGAAAGGGATGAAAGAGACGGGGTAGCGTACTCACTCGTCGACGCAATGGCCCGCGGTGGCTATCCAATTCTCGTTGAGTACAGCCCCGCCGCAACGGTGAGTACTCGAGAAGCCGAAGAAGGAAGTTCTTCGTACGGACACTTGCCAGGGCCACCGGCCGAACGACGCGTCCTTGCCGCCGACAATCCTCGTTTCCGGTCGAGGGAACAGCGGTGGTACGCCGCACTGCATACTCTTGTTCTCGTCAGCGGCCGCAACCGTCATCACCGAACCCGTCGCCTTCTCGCTCGCCGGCATCTCGGTAGTCGACGATCCTTGCGTCGTGATGATGCTCGTGGCACTCGTGCTGCTCGCGCTGGTTGTGCTGCTCGCGGTCGTCATCGTCGCCGTCGCGGTCGTTGGACTGGTTGTACCGCTGGCAGAGGACGTCAACGTGGACGGCGTCGTGCTCACTGTTGTGGTTTTCTTCGTAGGCCGTGGCCTAGTTGAAGTCTCCAAGTGGGACGTCGTTATGTAGTGCGCCGAGCCCAAGGGCTTCTGATACTCGGTGCTCTACAAAATGGAAAGCGTCACAAAACCGATGCGTTAATGTTGCACGACGTTATGGATAAGATCTAATTGTTCTCTCAAAATTTTAATGAAATATATTTATAAACACTTTAATAAACAAATATGGACTTGATATAAATGCAAGAATAAATAGATATTAACATTTTCGGGTGATATCTTAATAATAATTTTTGCAAATTTTACCGTCTACCTTTATGCTTTTGACTTTACGTATTTATAATTTAAACACGCGAGAACATGAAAAATCGCCGCAGTGGCAAATAACGTTAATCAATATCTATCAAGGACAGAAAACATGAACGTACCTGATGTGACTCGGTCGGCTTTAGGCTCGGTCGCGGCGGAAAGTTTTCCGGGCCATTCTGAAGAAGGCTGGGACTATCGGTCCAGTGCGGTTTCAAGGACGGCCTAGGTGGTGTCCAACTGTTTGACCAGAAATGGGAACTCGTACCTACAGACGGTATTCGTACGGTCTCCGGTACGGTAATCGCGGTTATGGGTTTGGATGACGAAGACGACGACGATGAGGGCAAGGAGAATGATGTTGGCAAGGACGACGAAAATGAGGACGACGCCGAGGACAGCGATGACGGTTTCTGTTTTGTAACGAATGCCGGTTCCGTGGTCACTTGCCAGTGAGAGGTTTGTGGCACGGATCCGGCTGTGCTAGAATGAAAGATAAATTTTAAGTTGGGCCCGATACGCAATATACGTAAATACGACATGTGCTTCACGTCTGAGCGTGATAGTATAACGCTGTAAATCCTTCGCGCGATAATACGTGTAATAAAAGTAATTGATGGAAGAGAAACGATATATTTACATATATATTGCGGCTTGAACCAGTACGACTTAAAAACGAGTTGCATACCTGGTGGAAGGCTGCCTGGCATATGTCGGCCTAACAGTCGTCGTTGTCGACGTCTTCGTGGACAGTACCCAGTTGGGCCTCGAGATAAAATTCGGTCTATGATCCGGCTGACTGCTTATTGGTCTATAAGTGGTCGTTTTGATTGAGAAGTAGGGCTTGGAGAAGTCCGTCGATGGTTTCGACTGTGCTGGCTTGGTCGCCCAGTGCGGTCGTTCGGTGTGCACGAAATTCAAACCTGGATGCGGCTCTTTCCCCGTTTCCTGGCGGAAAATCGATACTCCGTTAAACTCGTCGCTATATCGCGCCGTAAATAGTTTAGTTAGCTGCGACGTAAATATTTCCTTAGCCGTATATGTTACAGTTAAAGGAATATTTTTATTAAATTTCCATCAAATATTGATCTCAGTATTCCTAATTCGTTGATAAATACAATAGATAAAGAAAGAAACGTTCGCTAGGATGAAAACTAAATATGACACATCAAGCGAATATTAATTATTTCTATGTTTATGTAATTTTATTGTAATTGTCTATCAAAATAGACGAAGAATTTTAGTTTAAATCAACTTTGAAAATTAGGTGTCTGACTGATCCAAAAAGAGCGAACACTTTCGGTGATATGAGAAGAATGTTATACACAAGAACTTCTAAAGTCATCTCGCTGAATCACGAGTCATAATCATAGAGTCATCACGAGCTATAATAACAAAGTTTCCTTCCTTACGCTTTCAATGACGGAATTGACATTCGGTCGATTTATCGTCTCTTGCACGCTGAGATCGGCATCCTCGGTCTTCCCATCGTCCGGTCTCGACTCAGAGGGCCTTTGATTGCCCGGTTTACCCGGTTTGCCCTGCTTGTTCGGCTTGTTTGGGCCGCTCGAACCAACGGCTTCATCGTCGGCGTGCTCCTTCCCCGGTAAGCGTACTATTAAAGTGTTATGCGTCTCCAGCTTGTCCTTGAAGCCCGGTTGGCTTTGAACGGACGACGGTTTCTCGCTCGACGTTCCGTCGTCCGGTCTGGTCTTGTGATGATGAGAATGACCCGCGTGATGACCCGGTCTCTTCGTTTCCTGCGGCCTCCCTTCCGTCCACATGTTCGTAGATGCAGAGGACACCGCGGGGGTCTGCAGTCTGTCGACATCGTGCTCGGACGTTGGTTTGGCGTGCGGCCTCTTCTGCAACGGCCTGCCGACACTGTGCGAGTATGGTTTCATCGGTCTGGTCGAGCCGCTGCCGTAGCCGTGAGATCCCGAGAAGTGATGGAGGTTCGGTTTCGCGGTGCTCGACGCTGTCGAAGAGAAGCCCAAGAGGGAAGTCGACGTCAGTCTGATGGTCTCGTTCCCGGTTGGCTCCGCTAGGGGTAAACCTGGCCTAAGTGTACTTGTTGTACCGTGCTGCTGCTGCTTCTGCTGCTGTTGATGATAATGATGAGGAGGAGGACGATGAGACGTACTTATCGTGTTCACCGTCGTGTTGTGAACGCAGCAACTGCCGAACATGAAGGTATCTACGCACACACCCACGTGCGTCCCCTCGGACTTGATGCACTCCCACACAAACATGCACGTGCCTTCCTTGCTCTCCGAACCGGGCACCTTGCAGGGCTTCGGAGTGATTTTGTAACCTGCGTGAAATGGAGAAGAGATCGACTATTCCAGGCGTTCCGTCTTTTGACAACCGGCGGAGCCCTGGACCTTGGGCCCCGTCGGTGTTAAGAATCCCGAGCCGACAAACGGCGAATATCTCATTTACTTCCTACATGCATTCTCCGTTAAACGTAACTGACTTTAATCTCACGTCTCCATTACATACATTTCTCACGTCAGAGTCCGAAGTCAGACAGCGCGTGTAACGTTAAATGCGCGATGAAAGCGCGCTAACGTCGATCATGCTGTCTCGACGAATTTAACAACTTATAATTTCGCGAGAGGCCCGTGTTTCTATGCACGCCCTCCGAAAAATCGGCCGAAACGCGCCCCGGGTAGACGAGATTACACGCATTAAGCCTGACGGGCGTACTAAAGGATGACGTCGCGTGACAGCGTGTCGCATCATAGGTCATATCGTGCTCGACAATTAGACTGTCTTACATGTTACACATGAGGCCTACCTCGCCGTCAAGTTCGGTGAAAGTGTACCACTTGTCGAAGCACGCGTGAGAGATCGTGTAAAAAAAAATGAAACTTAATAACTGGAAGGAGTACGTAGACCTGGGCCGAGTCATTAACCGAGTCACGGTAAGGCTCGGGTAACGTAAATTACGACCGCGGCGATGTAGGAGCTTCACGCAGTCGCTTTCACCGCTAGAAACACGATCGTGTCAGTCTGCATCGCGACTGCATTACGCTATGAAGGGGAAGCGTCAGATTGGGAAGGAAAATATTTTATCGCGAAGGTGCCTTTGCGCCTCGGGTTTGAAAATCGATAGGTTCTTGCCCTCGAGGTTCATCGGCCAGACACAGGTCTCATTGCAAAAATTATAAATTGTGCAAGTTAACTTTAATTGCTATGTATATTTAAATTTATTATCGAATAGGCCCAGTCTGCAATGGCTATAGTAAGCCTTTAGCCTTTTGTTCGATGTAAAATAATTTCTGGCAAAAAGCATTTCCCGCGCTGCCTCAAGCCCTAAACTTAACAGTGGGGATCTGACCAACTCTTGAAGCTTAAGGATTATGACTGAAGCAGCGCGGAAAACGCTTTTGGCCGAAAATTATTGAAAGGCTAGACTTACTACAGCCATTGTAGACTAGGCCTTACTCTGACTGTGGAATTGTCGCGTAAGGAGCGTGCACGACTTAATTCGAACAACATTTTTTTCTTTCCTCATGAATGCGTAGAGTCGCGTTTTCGCCGGCGAAGCTCACAGCTGACTGCCAATTATCTGGGAGCGGGAAAAAAAAAATAATAGATAAAGAAGCTTCTCTCCCTTCGGTCGCGGGGATTCGTCGAAACAAAAAGAAAGTAGCGCCTTCTTTCGCTTTTCTTTTCTCACGCTCGTGCACGACCGACTGCACCTTGACCGAGTTCTCCTTCCAATTAAGCGTTATACATTTGAGAAGAACCTTCGGGCGGGAGAAGGATGCCGCGCCGAAGGGAGGACGGGCGCGAGAGGCCGACAGGGAGAAGGAAGGAAAGAGAGGAGGAGCGGCAGCTGCATTCGGTCGCTCGAAAGTACGCGCGGAAGAGAATGGGGTGGGTGTCCGCGGCCGAAAAAGATACTCGTACTCGCAGGGAGTATCCATCGCGGATACTCCCGAAACGGCGCGTTTTAAATCACCAGAAGGTATATTACTGACTGTGACCTCGATTCAGCGTACTGAGAGACCTGGCGATGCCCGACCACCAGAGAATCGTGGCCACGTAACCGATCCACCGCATCCTGATCCCTGAAAGCAAGAAGAACGCCGTCGTTATTCGGTGGCTACGACCTATCGTCCGCCGGCTACTCATCATCATCGTCACGTGTCAATTTAGAGCAGCGCTTCCCCTAGCCCCCCCGAGGACGTGTAAATCTCGGGAAGTCACGCGAGCCGCACGGTGTGTGCTGTTAACAGCCGCGCTCTACTACGTCGATTGCAGCAGAGACGGGCAGTGTAAATTTTGTAATTCTATATATTAAAAGCTTGTCAGCGGCATGCGAGCATCCGCGCTCACTCTTTCGTCGCGTCCATTGTCTATTGTCTGCCACGTCTCCGCGCTCCTTTCTAGTTCACTTTCCCGTTGCGCGCTTCTTCTATTAACCCTTTCAGAGACGCATCTAATCCCACAACCGCGCGCTTTTTCTCTCTCAGTGAAACTACGGATAAGTAAATCGTTACGGGCGTATCGCAGAGATCACGCAACTAAGTATATATCGTAATTTCTTACATATCTTTCAAGCGGCTTTAATTTATATAATATAACCACTTATGAGAGAGGAATTCATGGAATACTAACTGCATGCTTCAAATTCCCGCAATGTGTATTTGCTTTCAATGATGCCTTTTTTGGAAGCAATGAGATGAGAAGAAGAAAAAAGGAAAGTAGCAGGATAAAGTGGAATCTGCATGTTCAATATTAACAAAATACTTGATTGAAGATCGTTTAAAGTTTTATACTTTTCAATTGATTTATTTTTAAATCGAGAAGTTCGGAATAAGAATGGAAACCTATATTTAATAAATTCCATCTTATAGATACGAGAGATATCAGGTTCAACATATATCTGATATAAATAGATGAATTTAAAATAGATCCGAGACAAGCTTTGGATTTATTCCATTCTCATTTCACATTTTCCAATTTTGATCGACGATGCAATAGCATCTTTCTATTTTCCCGCCTGTGTGCATCGAAGGGTTTTTGCAGTTATTTATATGAAGCTTTCGCATAAATCTTGTTGTTTAATTTAAAATTTATGGTTTAACATTACAATTGTAGAGTGGATCCGGCGAATATATCGCCGGCACGTGCATCCTATAAACTATCAGGACGTTCCGAGGGCCATATAAAGAATTCTTGATTTCTAGTTTGTCATTTTGTTGGCAACGATCCGAGATCGACGATGGTATCCCGACGACGCGACAGGTGCATCGAACGCGCGCCAAGATGTATCGGCAGGAACAAAAAAGGTACCCTGGACCGACTTGTCACCGAATTCTGGCCCAGCATTCCAGGTCATCGATGCACCGTCGCTCGCTTTCGAATGCTCGATCGAGGATACCATCGTCTTGGAACTGTCTCGTCATCTCGTCATTGGAATTATCTTCACCGATGCTACGCGTTCCGAATATTCCTCGCATTCTTGCAGAGGTATATCCATCAGACGCGTAAAAGACGTCTGAAAAATCAAGGTGTTCATTCTCGTACGTATAATTACTTCGTATCATATGTTATCTTTGTTATTTTTAAAATTAACAATGTTAAGGCTCTGAGAAATAAATCAATAATTAAGAAAAAAGCCAACAAGAGCCAACGCAGTTATTAGTGCGTGAATAATAATATATTATTAAAATTCAAATGTACATGAACTTTGTCGCGTTTGTTCTTTTTTCTTGTCTTTATTCAAGCAGTTATTCCCTCTTGTATAAAACTCGATCCTTTGTAATTTCCTCCTGGAATCGGAGTATGACGAATAGGAGTTATGTATGTCTACGACCCATCGCATCTTGCGTAACTTTTGCGGATATAAGAATCCTGGACGCGCGTCTTGGGGTAACTTTCTCGATATCTAGGAAAAATAGATGTACAAGTTGGATACGTTCTGACAAATGGGTATTCCTTTCCCTGCCTGAATTTATATTCGTACTCTAAGCTTTTACATACATATAGGTAGAATTATAGAAAATAAAAATTTTACTAAACTTTTCTCTTATCCAAACAGACTATCAACATAAGTACCCGACAAACTGGAGCCTATCAAATTATTTGTCTATTAATATTATTACGGCGTACTTGGTTTATATTTTCCTCATTTTGTAATTATTAGTTTCCGTAGTGACATTATGAAGTCATTAAAAAAATGATAGGTTTACTTGCGACTCGCGTTGCGAAAATAAAAATCAATCGAACACTCAAACGCTTAATTTAAAGCTACACATGAAAAATTTCATTTCTTCAAGTAGTTATATCTAAATAGGAGAACTGTACACATACGTTAGAATTAATCTCCGGCCTTTCTATGTAAACGACCGTTGTAAAATCAGGTCTACTTTCCATTTTTTTCAAGTAGTTATATTTAAATAGAAAAACTATGCACGGCGCGTACGTTAGAATTAATTCTCGGCCTCTCTATGTAAACGACCGTTGTAAAATTGGGTCTACGGAGTTTATTCAACATGCTTGAGGCAGCGTTCGCGCCGGAGGCCGCTCTGGGACAAGGTCAAGAGAAGCAGAATATAGAACTGTCGCTGGCTGGCCGCGACTTCTCTCACTGCACCGGTAGCTGCGGTCGCTGCCACTTGAGGCAGAACATGTACCAAGGACGAGCAAGAAGAAGCGCCGGATGACCCAGTGATCGCGGATTTCAAATCGCGTTTATCGATCTCCTCATGACCGGAGAATAGAAAAGCTACTCTGTCGATAGCGGATTTAACCATTAACTGCAATAGGCGTTCGCCTAAGAGCTCGCGCGTTAAAAGGGGCCTCAGAAGAAAACGCGCGATTTGAGAATTAATATTTATAATGATCGAATCTCTGATTTGCGAGGCATTTTTGCGCCTGGATAGATACGATAGCACGAATAATGCTGCACGTATCTCGGGCTGTAAAATTATGCCGCTCGTAAATATGTTTCTCGATCTGCCATCAATATATTCCGCCGTTAATAAAACGAATATGAATGTGAATAAACCACGAGCGATTTACACAGCCGTATCGTTGTTTAATTAAAATATTTAGAAATGTGAAACGGGCAGCTCCAACACTCGATCGCCCGATTTTTATACACGGCTCCAACTCATATATTTACCGACGTCGGATTTAAAGGCGAATCAGTCAAGTGCGGGTCCATTAGCATTCACGGTCGTGACGGGATTTCGTAATGCCCCAGGATCTCTCCTCCGTTGACTTCCCAGTTCCCAGGCACGTGCCACGTGACGCGTGAGATGTGTACACGACTATTTGAAAGAGACACCGTATACCCTATAAGTCTAACGTAACTCCTTATGCTCTTTATGCTCCTTATACACACAAACATTGACATACCGCGAAGCGGACGATCTCGATTGAATTTTTTATACATTGCTCTTTTAATATGGCGTTAGTGTGACTCGCAATCTTCGCAAATTGATATTGAGATAATGAACAAATTGCAATGATTAGCAGTAGATTGGAGCACAATAATGCAATAATGCTATCATATTATAAATATAGGTGCAATGATCAGTAAATGTAATGTAATAAATGTAATCTAATATCTAATAAATAATAATGTTAAATAATAATCGACAGATAGGAGCGACTTGATAAATTGCAATGTAATAGTACATACATACGACGAACGAGGTCGAATGCAGTAAAAACGACGCGAGTCCTGTCCTCGTGGTAAAAGGCAAGAACGTGTTCATTGTTTAGGATTATTTCGCGTCTACGTGTTCCTCGAGAAAAGCATTCTGCGGCGATAGCCGCGTTCCCAACGCACGTCACCTACCAAAGAAATATTCCGTAACGACTATAGCGGTCATCATAGTTACTCGTCTTCTCTCATTTCTGCTTAATCGTTCTCATCCGACAGCAAATGCATCTCAAGATTCTCATGTTCGTAAACAAGTTCATACGGCCTATTCGCGTTCCGTTTGGCCGCGTGTGTTGCGTGAAAAACGAATGTCTAAAGGAAGCTTCGTAGCGCTGGAAGAAGACTGGAGAATTAAAGAGATCGATTTTGCAATACGATTGCATTCACTAAGAGAAAAATCCGTGTTTTTTCCGATCAAAAGGTAACACACGGATATTACCGATATTTTTAATTGGATAAAAGCCGAAATGACTGATTAAAGATATCCGAAAAGTTCCGATTAGAAAACATCGGATCAAAGATATCCGACCAAAAATTTGATCGGTAAAATTGCTGTTTTGATTAAAGAGATCGGTAATATCTGTGTGTAACCTCTTGATCGGAAAAAACACGGATTTTTCTCTCAGTGTTGTTCTGCATCGCTTTAACCGCTGCAATTAATTCGTCATCAACACCGACTTGTATTAATCAACAGTGCGATAATTGCAGAAACTTTCTTGTAATGTAATGTAATGTTAAAATGCAACGTAACAAAAAATCTAATAAAAATTACCTATTTTGTCTATCTCGCATCAGTAAATGCTTTTCCATTTCACAGCAACTTAAAAAAGAAATGATAATTCAAAATCTTTTTCTTTCACCTCTTCAGCTACTAAATAAAAATTTTGCAAAATTTATATAACAAATAGAGATAGTTTATTATTAAAATATATATTAGATAATCGCGCTATGTTAATTTCACATTTCTTAAAACTATGATTTTCTCTTGAAACGATATCCATTCGCTCTTGATATCGCAGCGCTCTTCTGTGCCAGTGGTGCGATATATACGTATCGCAGTTATTTTATTTCAATCGTTGCGGGTGAATGATCATCAACGCGACGAAATAAAATCGCGGCAACGGACGGCTAGCGCTGATTCAGGAAAACATCCGCTTCTCAACGGCGCGTACGGCCCTTCCACGTGAATTTGGTTCTCCACGCAGCGCTTTAATCCTCGTGTAATTTAATTTACGTCTTTCCCGGTACGTTCGAAGCGGCGATGGCAAGTTTAATGAGCGGGCGTAACAGTTCTCGCAGGAAATGGACGATGATTAGGGGGAGTAACAGAACGCGGTGCGCGCTTTGTGGCTTCGCGCCGTAAGGATATTCGGTCCTTGTTCCGGTGTTGCTATGGGAAAGGTTTTACAAGTTTCGAGACGCGGCGCGAGCCTTTCGTTAGAGTTATAGTCATCCGCATCACGACTGTCCGCGCCCTCGACGTCAGCGGCCATCGATCACCTCTGCGTCGCGCGATGATCGGCGGTCGTAACGTAACGATGTACCGATGTGTCGAGGAGCGATGATGGTGCGCGAATTGGAGCAAATCGGAACGACGAGAAATGTACGTGCGCGTCTCTCCTGCGCTCCGCGTGGTAGGGCAACAGACTCGAGCGGCGCGGCCGACAAACCGGCGCTCAAGTCTGACGATCATCAACCGAGCGTTTTGCCTAACGACGCGCGAGGTACGAGGTACGAACGAGCAGGTACGACACCGCGGTACGCATTAATAGCGGCGGAATGAGGTGTCCTGCCGCGGCGACGATGAGTCCACGTGGGGGACGTGGGTGGGACGCGGTCCGGCAGGATGCGCTTCCATAAACCAAGGTCTAGGCGTCCCGTTGCACGGAGGAAGCCGAGCGAGGAACGTGGAATGGGGAGCGCCGGCAGTTTGATAAAAGCGCACGAGCAGGAGACGAACGGTCGCGCCGCTTCGCTCCGCTCCGCGCCGCGCCGCACCGCGCGGTATCGCCGGTACCGGTGTCCAAGTCATGGCGATGCCGGTCGGATTCGATCCGGCTGCGGTTCGATCCGTCTTTACGCGAAAAGGCGGATCTTCTGGGATCGATATCGACCAATACCGATCGCCCCCGGAAGCCCTCGGTTGCTACAGACTTCAGAGCGAGATTGGCTCGGATCGAGCCGGATGGAATGGTCAATTTTTGAACGATCCACCTTGGATACATCCAAGGGCGTCCACAGGGAGAGGACAAGAGGGGCATTTGTCCCCCTCCTGGAATTAGCAAAAAATTAAGTATTTGCTCTCCCTTTGAATAAAGGAAGGGCAAGTTGTGCTAATTATTAGGATTAGGTGTATAAATTTCAAATTATAAATATTCTAATTCTGGAAGCAACATTTTGAATCATTCCCTGCCCCATGGACGTCCGCAGGGGAGGGGTAAGAGGGGACATGTGCCCCCTCTGGAATCAGCAAAAAAAAGCATTTGCTCTCCCTTTGAATAAAGAAATGACAAAATTGTGCTAACCTTGCCGATCTCTGCTCTAATCCATAGGATTAGGTGTATAATTTTCAACAAAAGGTGTATAAATTTCAAATTATAAGTCTAATTCTGGAAGTAACATTTTGAATCATGCCTCCCTTTGGAAAAAATCCTGCGGACGCCCTTGCCCCCCCCCCCCTGGAAAAAATACTGCGGACGCTCTTGGATACGTCCGGATTACATAATGAAGTGAACCAAGTGTAAATCCGCTTGGTCTTAGGCGATCGCTCGGCCTTCCGCGACGACGATGAGGAGACTTTCGGCAAGCAATGTAGAAGGTATCTGTAAACAAGGTCTGTTTGCGCTAAAAGGAGAGACTCGGTGTCGTCGCGACGGTCGTAACTCAGGCGTCGAGTGACGGACGCGACGGAGGACGCTGAACAAGTATTCCGGAAGTGTGACAACGGTAATGGATAACTGGAAATCGCGCGCCATCGACACTACGGACGACGTACCTAACACGCGGTCCCGGAGATAGCCGAGGATATCGCGGCTACCGTCCCGTCCGAAGTCACGTTCGACATCGTGACGGTATTTGAGCGACCACTGGATAGATCATAGCAACTGCACATACGGATCACAGCAGCCGTTTACGCTTTAACGCCCCTCGATCTCGCGGCTGCCCGTAATACGACTTTCCGCAGCAGACTCGATATGGACATCGCGGGATAATACCGCGGGTTTCGATCAGCTTCGCAGAAACCCAATTGAAAATCGTAATCGAAAATTGTCTGATGTTAGGGTGAATAAACGCCATACTTAAATCGCTATCGAATCGTTACTTAATTTAATCCTATACTCACTAGCGATACGCGCAACTTTGTGAATTTAATCGTGATATCAATAGGACACGTTGGGGTATCATAAGATTAATTATTTAATTAATTATATAGCAATCGTAGCTATTTTCAAAGCGACCGTCCTGTTTTATGAAACATATCGTTAGTATTTGATTTTCTCATCTTGTTGGTTTAGTGAAGAACAATTATATAAATAAAATTAATTGTTTAAAGCTAATTAAAAGCGCTTATTTGTAATTCGAACTAAATTTGTTGAACCGCAGCGATACCTGGATCGCTCTCGGACCGGGCTGGTCCGCTGGATTTGGAAGTCCACGAGTCCTCGTAATCACTTCATCCGCGCTCACTTCGAATCAACGTAATCCCCGTGACTCATCTCGGACCCCGCACAACGACAACCACGAGTTTCCGATGGTCTGGTCACGCGGGGAAACCACCATCGTGATTCACCGTGATTCACGATGTGGATCAGCGTGAACGAATTCCTCGGCGCGAGGACCGGGACCGATTCGTCGAAAGCTCAGTTCCTCATCCTGGCAGAACCAATCGCGAGCACTTGAAAAATTTCATCCAGCGTCGTCGAGGATGAAACCGCGCGGATTCAAGCGATGGTCCGACGACGTCTCGAGCGGGATGGGATTCCCTTGTCAGGATCAGACGGATCGATTAAATGGAGCTCGATCATCAGCGTTGCGTGGAATAGTCATCGATCGTCTGACCGCATCGTGTTAGATTAGAAACGCGCGATTCGATTGTTAGAAGAAAAAAGATTCTGCGGGGTATCACTGAACTCCTGCACGATATCCCGACGTGGGCAGCCGTCGCTTCATCAGGAAACCATTGTCCGCTATTTAATTCATGCGCTTATACGCGCATTATTTCGCATCACATCAGCTGACGTCTCTTTCAATTACTCAGCGCACTCATTAGATAAGTAAACAAGTAAACAGTCCCATTTAGGTTCTTCGAGCGGGGGTCTGCTTAGAGATTCAGGTTCGATCAGAAGGGGAAATGAGACGCGTGCGTGTGTGACAGCAGATCGGTGAACACGAGGCGAACAACAGGGACAGGAAATTCGACCGCGGGCGCGCGCGCGCACGCGTGCGATGCTAGAGTGGAATAGCGGGTCGAAACTGAACGGTTGAGGTTTACCCGTGACGGACGCCGGGCTGGTACTGAACAGCTTAACCGGTATACACAACCACTGACCGTCATCATCGCAGCCATCACCGGTCTCTCCCTCTCGTTCTTTCTCTCTACTCCTGTTTTTCTTTCCCTCCTCGCTGTGTTCGCCGTCTCTTCTTCCCGCCGTGCCGTCCACCGCGTCGTCTTCGTCCACCGCTAACTATTATCGCCACCGTCACTCGACCTTCTTCCAGCGCGTGTATCTCTCACGGCGATATCGTCTTCGGGGCACTCAAGGTTACGCGGTGAAAATCGACCGCGGACGCGCGTGAAAAGCGCGGGGGAAATTGGATTCGGACGGATAATGGAAGGTTAATGGAAAAGCGGATAGCGGGACGTCCGATGTCGCGAGACGTGCCAGGACCCGGCACCTGGAAGGAGGAAGGGTAGCAGGAGCCTCCACGTTACTTTCAGCTTCCGCTTCGCTACCGTTATGCCGCCGCTGAGGGGAAAGGGATTGTTTTCGCTATTATGATAGTTACAGCCCGATATACCATGTACCATAGCTAAGAACGGCATGTCGCGTGACTCGTTTGATTTTTCAAGTGGCTATTTTCTTCGCGGATGTTATAACGTGTCGCCACACCGTTGTGCCGCTTCTCCTGCATTCCAATAGTATTATGAAAAATAAAAATTAAGGGATGCGGTAATTGGGAACGCCAATGAGATACATATCTGCAGTGTCCTTATTTCTCATTAAATTTTATATTGAAAATGGAAAAGAAGAAACTGAAAAACCAAATAAGGGGGTAGTTATACGTGTGATTATCAATAAAGATTGTACGATGATTTGTCGTTACATTATCATATATTATTACTAGATGGCTTGATACCCGTGTTTCGCTACGGTATTTAACTACTTTAAATCTATTTTTACTCCAATAAACTTTCCTTTGATTGCAATCAATTTAAATTTAGCACAACTACTCCATGTCAGGTAACACCTTGTAATTATTTATAATTTACCCCCGAATCTAGATTTGCCCCTTTAGGGGTTGATTAGGGCAAAATCCTGAATTACGTTTTTAAGCATTTGTACACTGAGAAAAATTTTTTCAAATAAAAAAAATACGTTTTCTTAAAACCATATCTTTTGATACAAGTATTTGTTTGTTCTATTTAAGAGTAAAAATATTTAGTTTTAAATTAATACACATGTTACCTTCAGTATATTATTTTGTACTTTTATATTTTTTACATTTAAATAAATATTTTATAAATAACCTAATAATATTATTAAACTTAATTAAATTGTTTTCTAATATTAAAAAATCTGATTATCTTGAATATAAAAATGATCTAACAGTAAATATTTTTTAGAACGAAAATAAAATAAATATTTAATTAAAACTTATAAATATTATAAATATTATAAATATTTCAATCAAAAAATTTTAAGACGAATACAAGTAAATAAGCTATTAGGACCCACCGAGTACATAATTTTTGTGTGTTAAGTATAATTTTCTTGTATCAAGATATTTTTTCTCTCAGTGTATGGGTAACCTTTGTAAGCAAAAATTAAATCGATATCTCATCTGGCCTAAGAGATATTGAGGAATTCGTAAAAACACATTTTACCTCTTTTCACCCTCTTAGGAGTCGAATTTCTAAAAATCCCTTCTTAGTGGGTGCTTACGTCATGGAAGGAATATACTCCCCGAATTTCATATTTCTAGGTTTAGGGGTTTGGGCTGGGCATTGATGAGTTAGTCAGTCAGGACATTTGTTTATATATATACAGATAATATATACAGATCTGTGCATTTTTATACACTGAGAAAAAATGCTGTTGCTTCAATTAATGTATACGTCACGGGTTGCTACAAACATAAATAGTTCATTTAATTGTATTATGATTGGACCAAATATCTAGATTATTCTTTTAATAATCTAAATATTTGGTCCAATTATAATACAATTGAATGAACTATTTATGTTTGTGGCAGCCCGTGACGTACACTTTAATTGAAGCAATAGCATTTTTTTTCCGGTGTACGTTAATTAATTTCAAGCGATTTGAGGTACTTGGTAGAGGACTGCGCGTTCCGAAAGCGCGCGTGGAAAAGCATCGGATCGCGATGTAGGAAAACACGGGGCCGATTTCGGAAACGCGGACATAGGCACCGTTTTCTCTCCGTCCCGTCCGGGGACCGTAGAAACCTAAGCTGCGTGGCGTGGCGAGAAACGAGAATGCGGCACGAGACGCGACACGGACGGCCGACGTGGACGCGACGACCGATGCGGCGAGAAACGGTCTAGAGGGGGATGGGAAAACGGGATGATGGAAGAGAAGAAATTGAGAAACCAAGTAAGGGCGATTACACGCGTGACCGTCAATGAAGATTGTACGATAATTCGTCGTTAATCTGTCGCTTCGTACGAACGTGCGCGGTCACGTACGCCGGTAGCGTTATTCAAGCCGAGGTGAGGAGAGGGAGAGAGATAGAGAGAGAGAAAGGGAGCAATAAGACTCCCGTAGAATGGGATTCGAAAATTGCCCGGCAATTTTATCAATTGCAACATTGCATCTGTGCGCCTAAAGGATTATCTCGACGAGACTCGTACTTCGATACCTCGCTGCTCGCGTATACACAGTTGGAAAATTTGTGTTAAATTTAACATAAATCACACGTCCCAAACGGTTCACTCAAATTTTTGTGTTAATTTAACATAATATGGATGTGTTAAATGGTAACATTGTGATATCATGTTAATATTTAAACAAAAAAGAAATGTAATTTTGATCGTAATTTAAAGTTAATTGTGTGTACAATTAACATAACTTTTATGATGAAATTAACATATAAGAAATGTTCTTTTCATATAAGAATGGTAATAAGTAACACGCAGTCATTTCTATTATAGAGTAAAATCAACACTCTTTTTCTGTTTTTAACACATTTAATAAATACGTGCAAATTATATTACTTTAACATATTTTTAAAATCATTTTAATAATTTTATATTTGTTAAGTTCAGTTAACAAAGCAGATATGTGTTAAATTTGCATATGAATGTGTTGATTACTTAACACAAAAACTTAAACCAGCAAATTTTTTCACAAAAGTACACAAATTTTCCAATAGTGTAGGAATTGCGACTATTACCAATGTAACGCGCGAACAATTATTTTCGTAAATTACCATACAGAGAAGTATAATAAATTGTAAAAGACTGTTAATCTGCACGAAATATTAACGATGTTCGCTTATATTGAAATGCGTTTAAGCAGGTCGCAGCGACTTCGGAATCGTACGATCTATATTGCCGAAAACGTGGATTGGACGGAGTTGAACTTCCGTCAAAAGAAGAATCGCGAAAACTTTCAGTAGCTGTTAATCTTCGGGCAACGTTCAGTACCCTCGATTACCGCGTCGATTACCGCGTCGTGGCGTAGATGGCATACCAACGGAAATTCCTTTAACTAGTGCGAGATAGGAACTGTCGTCTTATCGGAACAATTATCACGGACGTCGCATCCGAGGGTCAATGCTATTCAACGCTTGATTTGCCTTTAAATGCACTGAGAAAAAAAAGCTGTTGCTTCAATTAAAGTGTTATCACGGGGTGCCAAAAGCATAAGTAGTTCATTCAATTGTATTATTAATAAACCCAATATTTGGATTATAAAAGCAATGATTGAATTATTGGTTTAAAAATGCAGACATTCGGTCTAATAATAATACAATTGAATGAACTACTTTATGTTATTGGCACCCCTACTTTAATTGAAGCAACAGCTTTTTTTCTCAGTGTGCGACAGCATAATTAACACCGCCAAACACTGTTTCGTGTGTACCTTTAAGATAAAATCTCTCAATTGTTCCAAGCGATAGAATTTTTGTATCGTGCTCTGTCGTATTATCAAACGTAGTCACACACATGGTGACACCACAATTAAATTTTACAGGCGTAAAGTGGGCGCGAATCGTATTTTAGTTAGGTCCTGTTGACGGTCACCAACGGTGTCTCGCATGGCACAAACGGAAAGTTCAGGTCACCGATGCCCGCTGTGGCACGTGTGAACGTGTTAAACAAGTTTAACTCCCTCGTTCTCCTTTTTTTGTAATGCGCGTTTCGTAACGCGCTTTCGTACAAACGCAATGCAAGAGCTTTTTCCCTTTTTGCCGTATTCGTAGACGCGCGACGTAGGACGACTCTCTAATCTCGCAGATTGTTGTTCTTCTTTATTTTTTTTTTAAATAATTGTAACGAACGATGAAATTACCCGAAGCGTGCAAAGCGGCGAGATATTGGCGAGCGGGGAAACGTGCTGGCGGTCGGTTAATGAGCCAATCGTAATTGTTTGAATTTTCGATCGACCGATACCCGTTTGTAGGCTGATCCGCTCGTGTAAGCACAGAGGCAACACCAGTCGAGCGTAAGTACAGATTAGCGGTAACTCTCTCGGACGCACGGCGCGCCGTGGCGCGGAGCAATAGCCGTGTCCCATTCAGGTAAAGGCCAGTTTACACGCGGTTTCCTCACTCCCATCTGCATTAAGCGCAGACGAGCCGGAATAAGGAGGAAGAGGAGTGCAACACAAGTGGCCGGTACTCACGTTTTCTTTCGACAAAAAACGCCCATACCCACGCTAAATCGCTTCTTGGCAGGAATAAATACACGGAGAAAATTTTATATTAAAAATTACTATGTATGTCAGTAGCCGTGAACCATCGCTGGAATTATAAAAATGTTTACTATGTTATTACATTAATAATTATTAAACTCATTTGTGAAAACATAGTAAAAATTTTTATAATTCCAGCACCGGTCCACGGCTACTGCCATACATAGTAATTTTTAATATAAAATTTTCTTCGTGTACCTTAACCCGCGACCGATTCTCTATCTAAAATTTATGTACCTCGGTTTGATCAATATGGAAGAAAATCTAATAAATTATTCTCAGAAGGAATATCTAGAATGAATTGTGGTTCATCGTTTGGTAACAAAGCAGAATTAAATTCGTCGAATATTAATTCTACATTATATAATTGTACAAAATTCATCTAGATTCTACTCCTATTTCTCTTGTGAAAAGAAAGATATGAAAAAGAAAGCTGCAATAAAATTTTTCGGTCGCACGATAATGTTTCTTTCCAGACTCTTGATCGATCATAACCGCCTGAGAAAAATATGTAAGCATAAGATATTGGTTAATGATGGCATTATTAACCGTGAAGTAATTTCCGTAGTGAATCGATCGCGGCTCAATGGACCCAAATGACTGTAGCGAACTGCCGCTATGCCCTAGAGAAACGTCTTAGTCCCGATGCCAGTCATCAATGCCAAAGCATACGTCGCTCGATTGAGAGAATCGGAGAACGATCCGGTGGATGGATGCGAGCAGGACGGAGCGATACGATGATTAATCCCTCTTCTATCGGCTGACACGAACCCAACACTCTCTAATGACACGGCCAATGTACTTTTAGTTCATTTCCCATCCTCCTGCTCCTGGATGGAATACCGTACAGCTCGTGATTAGTAGACTGGACCCTTTTCAAATGTATTCAATCATACATATTACGTGTAACTACAGTAATCACGCGGGGAGATGACTGCTAAAGGAAACATCATATTCTCTTCGGGGCGCGGAGAACATTCTAATCTCATGGTATTAATACAGATCTGTATGCCTTTATACGAATAAACGTTGGGAAAAATTTCGCGTTCGCGTACGCGATCCCGACGCACGATGCGTATCTACATATATCCACGTTCAGCCCGATCAAAATAAGAATACCTTCTTGCAGTAATTATTGGCAGATCGGTAAACTAAACAGAATAATTACGGCGTATCGAAATCTCTCGATTGACCGTAATCTTCCCGGAAATTCCTGACGTACACGCGGTTGGTTTTTGTAGTGGCGACTAGCGGGAGAGCCGCGGGAGGGTGGGTAAGGTAATCGATCGAAATTTCAATGAGCGGGCAAAGGCGGCCTCGTCAACGTAAACCTGTCATTAATGCTGGGTATGAGAGGGGGACCGGTCCATGCATCAATGTGTCCAAGTGTGATTACGGTCCTGGTAGCGAAAGCTGGGCGCTATCGTGAATGGAATCTTATTCTTATTATTATGTGGGCAGGGTGCGGAGCAACTCTCAGCGCGTTCGATAGCCTCGTTGCCCCCGCTACTTATACGGCACGAATTTTTCAAGGGTGTGCCGTCTAATCGATTCAAAGTGATATACATATAATGGGAACCGGTCGAAATCGTTTTTCCATCAATCTCACGCGTGGTCCGGCGTGGTGGATATTGGCGTCGTGGTTAGCGAGTAATGAGACGTTTGTGATGCTGCTTCTCGGAAGTATCATCGGTTTTCTTTTCGATGCGATCTCAAGGAAACGCGTCCGATGTATCGCGATACATCTGAAAGTGTGACGAGAAAAAAAAAAGCAGACTCTCGAGTGAAGGCTCGGATAAATCGAATTTGACTTAACTGTTCGTAATATTGTGCTTAATATTCATTTAATCGATTGACGGCCGTCATAAAGAAAGTAGGATGATTATGCGCGTAACGTTTAGACGGCACGAGAATTTATGTGGCCCGCGGGAGTAGGCGAGGGTCGAGGATGACATACTATTTGTAATATAATAGAGGACTTAATTTTTTAACCTCGACCCATGTCTAAACAGTTTGATCGCCAACGTATGCCCTCAGTATTCAAATGCGTGTATTACAAGTTATGACATTATTCAATGTAAACTTTGAGATTTTAAAGTCAAATTGACTGCAAATTTTTTTATTAGATTGATCAAGAGATGCATAAATAAAATTTGTATTTATAAGTCTATGAATTCCATAAATAATTGTTTATAAATAACAGTGTTTATAAATCAATATAAAATCTTTGTCTATTGATATATTTATGTTTAAAGTATATTTGTCTATTTTATTTCTTGTTGAATTTGTGCATACAAGTGTCGTTATTAAATGCAATTTAATTATTATCAGTGCGAATAATTAAATTGTATTCTCTCGTCCGCAATTACTTGCGATAATCTGCAATATATTTATATATAATATTGCCAACCCAGTTAACATTTCGAGTGGAACGCTTAAATCCTTAAACTCAACCCAGTTGGCACTCGGAGGGCATAGGGTTAATATACTGTTAATACCGCGATGCGCGACGCGGACGTGACACGGCGCCTTATCCACATCTCTATCGAATTACAGTTGGCGAGAAACTTTAATTATGGAATGGGCTGTCACTATTAGTACGTACACACATCTACCATTACGATACACGTTACACCGAGTGGAACGCAAAATATATTAAGGTCATTCTTGCACTGAGAAAAAAAATGCTGTTGCTTCAATTGAAGTATACGTCACGGGCTGCCACAAACATAAATAGTTCATTCAATTGTATTATGAGATTGGACCAAATATCTAGATTATTCTTTTAATAATCTAAATAATTCTTTTAATTCTTTTAATTCTTTTAATTCTTTTAATTCTTTTAATTAAAATTCTTTTAATAATCTAAATAATTTTATTCTTTTAATAATCTAAATAATTTTATTCTTTTAATAATCTAAATATTTGGTCCAATCATAATACAATTGAATGAACTATTTATGTTTGTGGCAGCCCGTGACGTACACTTTAATTGAAGCAACAGCATTTTTCTTTCTGTGTGCAAATCCGAATGCACCGGATATTTTTTTCAAATGCCGGAAGAGGCATCTCCCGCCGATCGCGGATAAATTTAATAATAATCTCAGCAAACAGAATTATATATGTGCGCGTACACTTGTCGATGAACTCGATCGAGCATTGATCGAAGTGTATATTTACAAATGTAATAACAGGTATTCTCTATCTTAAGTAAATGCATAATACCGACGTGCATAATATCGACATGTTGAGCTTAATGGCTTGATAGGAAGATTACATCGACAAGTGTGACAAAGTGAAGAGCGATTGTGACAGCGGCTTAAAGGCTGAAAAGCGCGTATCTCGCTGCTGTTACGACTGGCAACTCGAGTTGCGTCACTCCGTCGCCTCGCGCTCGGCGAACAGGCGCGCGATTCCTTCCGTGTTCGATTTTAATTAATCGTGGCACTTAATCGGAATAATTAATTAGGCGCTTTCCACGCTTCTCAAGTCTTGCGAAAGTCGATATTAGCTCGCGGTTAAAGCCGCGCTGGTTCTGGTAAGCCTCTGGCCAGGCAGCTGGCTCGGAAACTGTGCCTGCTATGCGCCAGGAATACGAGCGCGGTAAGTCGTTTACCGTTACCGTTAATCGATGTCTCCGAGCATTACGTTTTACTCTTACTAATCCTCAACGAAAGTCCACGAAGAGCTGGCGGTATGCACGGCGATATAAACGCTCGACCGTGTCGGCAATTACGGGTCCGCGTCTTTTACCGTCGAGTCAGTATTTCACGTTTCAAGAACCGCACCGGTCGCCCAACGTTACGGGGAGATGCAGTTATTGCTCGCGGACGAACAAGGATCTATGTCACATCGGGCAGGCGACTCGGGAAAGGAGACTTCGAGGTTTTGGGCGGCTGTAAATTATGCTGGCGGTCCCCCAATGCGGATAACACGGGTCCGCACTTCGCGCGACTGTCTTTTATAGCGCGACTTTAAGGATATATGTATTTCGCTACCGTGCCCCGATAATATATTCCGTAGAAGATTCAACGTAAGTTAAAAAATGTTAAGACCTCGTTCGAAAACACATTTATCGTGGCATTGGAGGCGCGCGATCAATATTATCAGTGGAGAATCTTGGAAGAGACGTTTATCTTCGATAATCTGATAACGTTTACTGAAACGAGATATAAGATAATGTGAATAGAAAAATTATCTATTTAACTTTGAGATAGAAATTAATTTTTAAATATCAAGAAATGACACTTTCCTACTTTTCTAGTGGAACCAAAATTATTGTTAAAAAATTAATAGATTTCTATCTAACAGATCGTTTCTCTAGCTATATAAATATATCTACACAGATACATTAATTTATTATATAATATTACATACATACTTAAATACATTTATCGAAACCGCTGAGGGCATTGCGATGTACAGATTTGGGGCATTAGTGGGTATTACTAGGGCACATTAGTGGGCATTACATAAAAAATTCACTAGTAATGCCCAAAAATTGTGTACTTTTAGTGTACTTTTGTGTACTCTGTGTACTTAGTAATGCCCAATTTTGGTCAGCAGTTTACCCCTCGACATTTATAGATATATGTAAATTTATTATACAATATTATATATATTATGCATTATTATAAAATATTATATAGTCATATATAAATATAAATACATTTACAGATGTATGAATTATTACATAATGTTACTTACAAGTAAACCTACGGAAGTGTCACTCTCTGATTTTTCTGAAATTTGAATAAGTTATAATACATGAAAAACTAAGGGACACGTATTTTTTTTTAGCGGCAGAAAAACATTTAGGGGTGAAACGCCTCCCCCCAAAATGGGGAGTAAAATAAAAAAATTGCGATAACAAATTGCGATACTTAGGCCGATTTTCGTTTTCCATCGAAAGATACTTTCATACCAAAAATCATTAAAATTGCTTCACTGGTCTCAAAGATATCGCAAATTTTTCCATTTTACCCCCCATTTTGGGGGGGCCGTTTCACCCCCTAAATATGTTTTACCGCCGTTAAAAAAAATACGTATCCCTTAGTTTTTCATGTATTATAACATATTCAAATTTCAGAAAAATCGGAGAGTGACACTTCCGTAGGTTTATTTGTTAGATGCGCGTATATAGATTCATCGAATTAGGATTCGCGTAATATCGTCATTAAGCTTCCAAAACGGTCCACGGAGTTTGAAACGGAGTTCGAAATTCAATCGCAAACGGTAACCCGTTCGTCGATACTGTTTTGAAGCCGAGGGAATATTCGGTGTTTTTCCTTAAAAAAATTTCCGTATTTGTCCTTAAGGAATTACAAATAAAGTCGTGGTGGTAGGACGAATCGGCAAAGCACAACATTCCTGTGTCTTGCTGCATAAGTCACCTCGCCACACTGTTGTGTACGCGCTGTAACCTTGCTATTATTCGCGCGGCGACACTCAAGCGAGCATGCGGCGAAGCGAGCCCCGCTCCGTGTATCCGCAACATTACCGCTCGAAACACGATCGCGACAAGTGTCGGGAGGAAACGCGATAATTCTCCGCGGACACTTGGCGATTATAAGAGCGCGCGGTTAATTAACTCCCGCGATTAACGTCTCGCGAGCGTATCGAAGCGACGGCCGTTTATCGAGATAGATATTTTGCGCGATTTTCTCATTTCAAATGGAAATCGACGCGATGACAGGAATTACGAATTATCGTCCTATCGCGATATTTAACGACGCCGAACGTAGCATCCGTCCCAAGGAGAACAGAAAAGTCTAAATAATGTCAATTTGACATCATATTGACCAAATTATGTCATTTTTTGGTCATGATTGAAATTTCGATCTCAGATGACTTAAAAATGACTTTATATTGACTCCTTTTTTATTATGTCTTTTTGATTTTTAGATCGAGATTTTAATCATGACCAAAAAATGACATAAATTTGGTCAAATGATGGCAAATTGACATTATTTTGACTTTTCTGTTCTCCTTGGGTTTGGATCTTTCGCCGATTTTGCCAAAGTAATTATTATTAATTATTTATTTTGACAGAGTAATTTATTTATCGCTTTCGAATTAAGAGTATAGCGCGCCTTTGCAGAATCCCCGAAATTAAAGTAATTTGAAGAACGGAAAGTCGCTATATCTTGGCTGTTTTACGTATTTCGTATATTCCGCAGAAATTATGCGTTTAAAATGTACGTAATGTAAATGCGTGAATGATATTGGAATTTTAATTGCGTAATTTCGCGTATAACGCGCCCTTAACTTGACTCGCGCGGTATTACCGTGAAGTTGTCG
>NJRP01000280.1:113106-146933 GCA_003063835.1 Aphaenogaster floridana
CGAGATGTAAAATAATTATTCATTTATTGTTTATTATAACCAATTTGCTAACCTATTCGCATTTTTGTATATATACGCCGGGGTTGCAAGCTAAATGTCCGGGGTTTTTGGGTTATGAGTTCTAGTTTTGAAAATTTTATTATGGCAACCTAGAGTCCTAGATAATAGAAAAGCGACATTGAAGGAAATGGTCTGATTGGCTAACTAAATCACATGATTCAGCGCCAATCATACTTATTTAACCACAGTAAAAAAAAAAATGGCGCTACATCACGTGATTTACTTTAGCCAATCATTTCTTTTAATGTTTTTCTACTATCCATACAGAGAAAAAAATAGCAGCTTTCCGATATATCGCACCTATCGATTACCAATGTCGCTTTTCTATTATCTAGGACTCTGGCCGGTATTCATAGTCCGTTCTTATCTTAAGACTGTCTTAAGTAATGTCTTAAGACGCTAATACGGTTCTGTGATTGGTTTATGACATCTTAAGATTATATTTAAAACGATCTTAAATATAAGAACCGACTATGAATATTAGAGATGATCTAAACGGTTATTTTTTAATAACGGTTATGACGGTTATTGTTACTTTTACGTACCTGTTATTTTTAACGGTTATATATAACTCTTTACATAAAATCTTCTCTAATTAATAAATATTAAATTTTAATCACAATTAATTATTTTAAAAGTTTTTTTTGCACAAATCTGTACATTAAGCTAGCTAAGGAATACAGCAGTAGCCAATCCGCGACAGGATCTGTGAGTGCGTTCGTTTCACTCATATGCACGTATTTATCTACAGTATACGTAGCATATATTATATATAAATGTGCGTATATGCGTAAAACGGAACATACTGACAAATAGTCAAAATAAATATAATAACAAACTTAAAAAACGCGTTAAATTGCCAAAAATAACAAAAATAAATCAGTAATGGTTATTTTAGTGTATCAGTTATTAGTCATAACAGTTACAACTTAATAACGTTACCAAATAACCGTTACGAATAATAACGCTCATCTCTAATGAATACCGGCCTTAGGCAACCCTAGTCGCGACGAGTGTCGCGTGAAGTTGACCGCGCGACCCCCTGCGCCGTTCGAGATTCGTCTGTCGCGCTAACTCGCCCAACGTCGCGCGAGTAAACATCGAATCACGCGGATCGCGGCTTCGCACGAATAAGCACTTGTTGTTTCGCGTTAATTTCTCGTCGTCGCAGCGTAATAAAGTGCGTATCGCGCACAATCAACATCGGGAGTGCTGTGCGAGGTGCAGCGCGATCGTCGTATCGAGGTGATTACTGCGACTGTAATCGTGTTTTCGCGAGT
Source organism: Aphaenogaster floridana (assembly GCA_003063835.1). Classification (NCBI taxonomy): domain Eukaryota; kingdom Metazoa; phylum Arthropoda; class Insecta; order Hymenoptera; family Formicidae; genus Aphaenogaster; species Aphaenogaster floridana. Next base: position 114,447 of record NJRP01000280.1, read on the forward strand.
AAGTGAATGAGTGCGGACGCCATAAAAGAGCAGCAACGAGGGAACGAGAAAGGAGGAGGAGGAGGCCTGGGAGACATCGGGCAACGGCGGAGCAACCACCAGGTAACATATTATTTGTAAAAATATGGTAAATATGCATATATATATATATATAAAACTGGTGCCACCTCCAATGATCTTGACCTTGACATACGTTGTTAAGGTCAATCTCCTGAGTGATCTTCAAAAGGTTTCAGTCGGCGATCATTGTTTGTTAAAAAGTTATTAACAAAAAAAATTTGAGAAATATACCCCGAAAAAATATAATCCTATCCAAACCAATTCTATCGAAATATTGCTCAAATCTTTCACCTTACTAAATTGATGAGTCTATCATATACTAAAATAGCAAATCTTGATAAAATTAGCAAAGACCCCTACGCAAGGTTTGTATTCCGTCGAAATATTACTCAAATCTTTCACCTTACCAAATTGATGAGTCTATCTCTTAAATAAAATTTAAAATCTACGTTTGGCTGTTCTACGTCTCTTTCCTTCCAGGATTAGATATTATACAAAATAGAGATGCAGAAATGCAATCAGAGATTTTTTTGAAATACATACATCACAGGCTGGCAGGACTGGCAATAAATGAAAGAAGGATGTTACAATTGTGTAACATATGCCAACTAATTTATGTAATGAAACGATGCGTTAACGGATATTAACTGTAATCAGTCTTACGTACCAATTTTATTCTGCTCTTTCGTAGCCTGTCCATCCGTGTTTATTGATGAATTGACTTGAAAGGTTAATGACTCATAAATGATCCTGGATAGATCCTAGACGCTCTTAGACGGCTTAGACGTGCAGGGACCGTCCTTTTAAGTGACACACGTTTCGTGCGTCCAACTTTCGATTTCTTTCACATCCTACAATAGTTTTGAAAGTAAAAGGAAAATCGCGGACGCAACCCTATCTAATGCGAGCGTAGCGCGTGACGTTTTACCGCTAATTTGGAGAAAGTACAGACATAATAGTCATCATTATCGACGCTGAATGGACACTCTGCCGGCGTATGTGCCTATATGCACGACGTGCGTCTTATGTTGCCTTAAGTTAATCGGCTTTGAATTAATAGTCCGCGCGCTTTAGACCAAAGTTCGTCAGTTGTATTTAGCTAATCCTATCGTTGTTAATTCGAAAAAGTATAAGCGAAATTATATAAAAATTGATTAATTATTCTAGAAGTATCTCTTCATAAAAAATAATTAAAATTTACTTGTTTTTCCTATCTGAAAGTACATTTAAAAAACCAGAAAATCAGTAAAACTTTAGTTAATTTTAGCCAGTATTTGCAAGAACAGATTTTAAATGGAGATACCTAACCCACAATTTTTTATATTTGTGGCAAAAAACAATTAACATTCGTAAAATTATTAAGTTTTTGTACTCTTATGGTATTTAATTCGGTGAAGGAATTTCTTACGTATAAATTAAATGTGATGTATGTAACCTACGATTAGTCTAATAGAGAGATGTATCCGACGCGATGTCGGATGTGAAGCAATGGAAAGGATACGTGTATATCGACGATATACATGCTTGTTGACTCCCGTTTCTTAGACGTAACATTAATATGGAACTTCCTTCAGCCTTATACATGCTCGGTGATTATGGAGATAGTGAAAGTACCGGGGGAGATGAGGACGCCCGATGCGACGATTCGTTAGTGCGTTAATAACTCGCGAGCATCGTGTAATTGGAATGCATTAATAAACGTGAATTCCAGTGAAAACGCCGGAGCGTGGGGAAGTGTGCATCAATTTTTTGTACCCTCCTCATCGCTACGGCATACTTTCAATCGCGTGTCAGCGCGCGCGGGAAGCAGCGATAAAACTTCACTGCGCGAAGGCTTTACTTCTCGCATATTTGGAAATTTTGTCGAGTCGCCGGATGATTTTTTTCACCCGAGAGAAAGCCCCTCGTGTACTCGGTGAAACCTTTCGACCACGCGCGGAACGACACAACGTCGCAATTCATCCTTATTTTCACGTTTTGTGTGTCATATCACTGTCCGTTTCGTATGGCAGCGCATTATTTAGTGGCACAGAATCCGCGAATCTCATTGTGACACACAGTCCGCGACTGCCGCCGAGCGTTCCTAATCCCTAGCTTTAATATACGATTAATCATAAAAAAAAGCGAAAGTTTCCCAATTCAACGGAGTTTCGAGCGAATTGTAGACGCTTTTCGAAGAAGTATAAATTTCAGAGTGCAAATTAATTTCAGATTCATCACAATTACGGATCAGTCTTTAGCTGAAGATGTACTTTTCTGTACTTTTGTTAAATAAATCAATTACATCGAAGAAAATTCATAATATAAAAGAACAATTGAACTATTTAATTTAACTATACTTGATTAAATAATAATACTTTTTTTATAGTAGGAAAGATAAAATAATATAAAACGACCGCGTGTGGTCATTTAAGTAACGCATAAAATCTGCCTTGTGTCTCGCAGACGTATATTTCAAGTGGACAGATTACGTCGTAAGAATGTCGCACACGCGTTTAAAGGGGGTCATCGTCGAAAAGCGTGTTATCTGCGATCTGTGATCTATCTCGTGTCATCTACCTAGACCTCACATATTTTCTTGCGCGTTGACGTAGCCGCTCTTCCCGCATTTAGATACACGTCGTCGAGTGTATCGAGATCGAGGCCGATGGAAAAGTCGACGGATCTCTCTTAAGAAGGTCGATGGGTGAACGCCATGGACTTGGAGTAAAGAAAGAACGAAAGAGAGGAATTAATCGCACGTAAGAGTAACGAGAGCCGCGAGCGCCGGCGATATGCATCGCGTGTGCGCCTATATTTCGTGTGCACAGAATCGCGCGCTTGAGAATATATATATATATATATATGCACAGCTGTCCGTACCGCGCATCTGCCCGTCGAGATCTGCCGGGAGACATCGACAGTTGATACGATGATCGAGCAGGATTAGGTCCCGAGGCGCGCGCGATCGCCCGTCCGTTTTGTCGCGATTTAGAAATCTCACGTCGCCATTTAGAGCAGCTTGCTGCCCGCGTGTCGTATCCGTAAAATTGATGACGGGGCACCGCGACGGCTACTGCAGAAAGAGGCGTTTCCGACAACCGGTCTCGCATCCTAATAGCGATGAAAGCACCTGACCGTCGCGTCCGCGCGCGCGCGCGCACATTGTTACGGCACGGCCGCGCGCGCGCTCGCTGATTTCCTCGACTGTGCCAAACGTCTCTCGCCGGTCGTCCACGTCCCCGTCACTCCCGCGAATCTCGCTTTACGAGCGGGCTACTTGCCCAGACAAGCGTAATTTCATTATTCGCGGCTCTGCTCATTAGTCGCGGAAATAGTCGGACGAGCGCGATTACATCGGCTCTCTAGATTCGTTCGAATTGCGGGCGCACGGCACGCTTCTCCGTATAACATTTACAACGGGAAGACAAGAGACCGGACGTTCAGAATCGGTATCTCGCGACGCGTGTGGGACGCGACGTATAAAAAAAACGTACTCTCGAAATATTAAAGAAAAAGGGGTACGCGCAGCTTTTCTGGAAGAGACGTGTCGGAACAATGGCGCATAACAATAGTGTAGATTTCCTGTGAAGTACTAACGCGATCGTTCGCTTCTCCATGGGCCGATGGCTGCGGCCGATCCCAATCTCTGATCGTGATCGCTTGCTACAGGGGATAAAAGTGACCTACTTTAACACCTCGTGTATGTATCGTCGCGAGCGGCCGCGGCAACGCCGACGGATATGATTTCTCGTGGCAATAGGGTGTCCCGTGTTATATCCCGAAGAAATTTTGTTTTTTTTTCATCTTGTTACGTGTTGAGATGTGTGAAATTTTCGTGCAATTTATTCGCGCCTCAATACATTTTTTCTTTTCTTATAATTGGTTATGCACAGCGTACGATTTTTATAACATTAGTATTATATGAAATTTATACAATGATTAATTTATTATATATTTTTATTTAATACATTCATTGACAATTCGATAAATAATCCAATATCTTAATGAATACAAAATATGCCAGGAAAGATTTTTGATCATTGAGAAACACTTCGCATACTTTACATAAATATATTATTTATAAATAATAATTTTATAAATATATTATAATTTTATAAATAATAATCTTATAAATTTTAATATATATAATAATACAAAATAATAGCATAATTATGTAATATAATAATTTTTTTGTACAAAATACACGAGACGTTGCGATTTTTTGTTCTTAAATTCCATTAACACTATAATCAAATAAAAAATTACACACAAGAAACCTTTTCTACGATTAAATAAGAAATGTAGATAATGGTAGATAATGATATATTAAGGCTGCTGCAAGTGAATTTTTGCAGCAAAGGCGAGGCAAATATCGAGCCACCTAGAAATCGACTTTCGATCGGCACACATTTCTCGTTTGCCACCTATATATTTCGGAGGTTCTAATCAATGGTACTCTAATTATCTTCCGCGTTTTGAATAAAATCCTGCTTCTTAAAATTAGTAGAAAATTTTTGCCGGCACCACAACGTGTTTCAAACGCTTCTTCCAGATATTCCCGTTATAAATATTTTCTCGAGTTTGTTGACTCTTAATATTACGTTACTAACTGATATTTTTCGAGAAACGCGGATAACTTGGACGTCAAATTAGGATCCCACAAATAATCATTAAAATAACCAGCCAGGTTCTGGCGCTCCGATCTTTTAATTGGCCGCGTCGTACCGTCGAAAGTACCGTCTATTAAAATTAATGAAATGCGGTGCTATTTCTCGATGATCGCAGTGGTAAATGTTTCCGGCCACTAAATTTTATTGCGCTCGATTTTCGTCGGGACAGAGTGGACCACCTCGAAACCGCGTTAACGAGTCGAGTTGCGCGATTGACATACATTTGTACCTTCGCGAGCATTTTACTCAGCAATTAAGCAGCTCGTTCGTTATCTGTCGAAAAACTAATTATCTACGGTGTATAATCACACGAAAAAAAAGAAAGCTGTATACATATCGTATGTGAAACGCTATTACAAAATCGCGAAGATTCCTATAGGAAAAAATATCCTGATTTCGAGAGTATTATATCATCAAATTAGCTCTTTTCTAAGTAAAGCTGATTAACTTTGTGTGATATTTTTTCTTAAAAATTTCGAGAAATACTTATGCTGAAAAATCAGAGAAGCTTGAAGATAAGGCATTTGGTATAAAGTATACAAGATTTAATTTCCGCAAAAGTCCATTAGAATTGAATAATTTTACTAAAAAATTCACCTTTCCTCAATATTGAAAATTAATGCAGTACGCTGTATATTCTCGTTTTATAAAATTTTGAAAATTATTTTCTGATTTCTCATCTTTCTGTCTTGATGTATCAAAGCGCTTAGTTGTTGCACGCGCGATTTAATTGACGTTTCGGTGAAGCTTCGCGTAATCAGAGAGAGGGATTAATGGATCCGAGCGTTTAGTTTCTTTCGTGGAATTAGCACGGTGTAAAGCATCGTCCTTTATGCATCGTTGTGCATCGCTAATGAAGAGCTTTCACGGAAGTTCCTGCCTTCGGTAACGCGCGTTAATTCCAATTTATTTTTAATTACGATCGCGAAAAATTATAACCGCCATGAAGAAAAGCTTTATAGCGTCGTTACATATTACACACGTGCCCGACGATGCAACGTAATGCTAACGTGGTAAATATCCGATGGGTTTCCCCTCTCGTTTTCCATTACCCGCGAGTCGTTCTGCGTAGCAGAGATTCAATCCTGTCATTAATTGGGCGTGGGAGAAAACGGTACGCGGAAAGAAGGGAACAGAGTAGTCACAGACCTACTGCTATTATAGTCCAGTATGTCGCGAAAACGTCTATTGACGCAACAATGACAATAAACGCTGCATTGTATGTCACGTTCATGGTCTTTAGGTCAAGTACACACCATAGACGAGTAAGGCTGCAAGATAAGCAAATATCTCAATGTCTCTCGACTCGTTACACAGTAAGCTCTATTTGGGCTTATCAGGTCCCATTCTTTTCTCGATCGCGTTACGCGAACTTTATGGACGATCTTAAAATAGGCTGTTCAATCTCGCGGGCAGAAAAGCGAGGCAACTGTAGAAAAGCAATCAAGTCGCGATTACATATCGTGAATTAGCTCCATCTCGTGAAAACGATAGCAATAACGTTTCGTCATTAGCGAATAACAGCGGCAGGAAGATTTCTCATAATCTGCATTCTTCCATTCCGCAGTCCGAGCGGTACATTAACGGCTCGTTAATCGACGTGGCTTTCGCGCTCGCGTTTCGAGAAAGCGCATACAAATGGCACATTGTGACGTCCCATTTCGTTTCCGACTTTCCGAGGCTGCGATTCTGCTGTTTATCCCTTGATTTTTGGGTCGGACGATATAGAGGACAAATCTTTTATGGCCCAGGGACCGTGACGGCGAAACGCTCTAACGGACTCGCCGCGAGGAGAGAGACCCAAATCCATCGTGAACAAAAGCGGCTCTAATTTGTTCCAAACCGGCACGCTTGTAGTTCGAAACTAGAGCGAAATAGTGATGCGCAAGTGAATGCTCCCGCGAGCCATATTCGCAGCGCGAAACAATTGATCAAGTTTCGTTTATAACGGAACTAATACGTCCGTGACTTTCGACGAAAGCGAAATCACGGTAGTCTGCTGTCAGGATTGAAATCTCTGAGAGAACTAATGCTGGGTCTACAATGCGAGTCTCAGATGGTCTCAGAGTCGTAAGTCGTAAAAAATTGACCAATCACAATCGAATTTGAGGAGAATAATTGACTGAGATTGGTCAATTTCTTATGACTTACGACTCTGAGACCATCTGAGACTCACATTGTAGACCCCGCATTACAATACTGAAATTTAAGATCCTATTAATATGAAGATTTGTGTAACCTATTACATACGTAAAGTATTTTTCGATAAACCGCTGATCAAAATTGTGTACACCAAAATTGGGCATTACTAAGTACACAAAGTACACAAAAGTACACTAAAAGTACACAATTTTTGGGCATTACTAGTGAATTTTTTATGTAATGCCCACTAATGTGCCCTAGTAATGCCCACTAATGTCCCAAATCTGTACACCGAAATGCCCTCAGCGGTTTACCCCTCGGTATTTTTGTATTCTAATGTAAACGAGTCTACCGAAAAATGTGTAACTATAATTGATTAGAATGAAAATTTATATATGAAGCGTTATAATTTCCACAAAAGGATCTAGCGATTGTTTTTTTAACACTATAAATAATATTATAATTTATTACATAGAGGAAAAATTGATTGTTGATTATTTTATGATATAAATATTGTAATGAAAAAAGATAAGAATTTATTTTCTTTCAATGCAACTAAATAAAGAAAAATGTATAAATTAATATTGTATAAACAGGCAGAATAACCATACATTAATGAAATAAATAAAATAATTGAAACGCTATTATTTATTGATTTGTCACTGGTTTTGTGATTTTATTTATATCGGTACAACAACGAAAATAACAGAAATCTTTGTAATCCTTTAACAAATTATTTCTATAAAAGAGTAATCATATAATATAAAAAAAATAATGAAAAATTCTAAAGTAAATGTTTCTCTCTTTCTTCTGGAATCTATCCGGAGTCTACACTTAGTCGGGGAATGGATTCAGCCGGAGGGTGAGAAGGCTAGAACACCTACGACATAAGGAGTCGACATAAGGTGGAAACGCGTGTTTAGGAGGCGCGCGACTAATCAGTGAAAGTGGCGCGTTTGATCATGGCAAGTGGTTACGGTTATTTTAAGAAGGAATCGGCTTGACCCAATTCACACGGGAGGGGGGGGGGATTCCGCCACGGAACACGGTGAACTAATCGCCGGCGAGCGTTCGCCAGATTGACTATGCGAACCGCGAAAATCGCCAGTGCATTCTCGTACGTTCGTTAGTCATTATGACTTCCTCTAAGTGGATTACGTTTCTTTCGTCTTTCTTTACAGTGGCACACTTAAGCGTCAATTGATAATCATTATATTAAGAATCGCGAATTGGCAAAGAGGATGAGACCAATTTACATTCTTCCCTCTATCTCTTCTACTTTCCCTTACTATACCAGACAATTATCTGAAAGACGTCTTTTAAGAATATTGTAAAGATACGGAAAATACGTCGTAACTCTTTATACGTCTTTTTTAGACTTCTGTGTTATGTAAGATGACGTTTGTGAAAAGTACAATACCAAGTCCAATGTAAAAGAGTTCAAGAAAAGACCTAAGTTTGTGAAAAAACTTCACTACCTACTGCAGCAAAATAATTTACATCTTTTTATATACTTCAGAGAAAATTAATAAGAAAAGATATCAAGATTAAGTTTAAGTTTAATCTTGTTGTCTGTAAGAAATTTTTCACAAAACAGTTTTTACGTGCAGAAGAAGAGACGAACATAATGAGGTATTTGCACCTGGCGAATATAGGGATGTCTATATTCAAAACTGCTCGATCGCATGATATCGAAACTTTCTAATAACATTAACCTCCGGCTATTGATTATATTGTTTTCGATCTAGCGCGCTCGCCTACTTCTGGAAGCGGCGATAATTCTTGTATTAGCAGTCGTGTATTGATCGTTACGATCGATCATCCATTCCGGAGACTAATTTCATCCGCGAGGATGCAAGTGTATTAACGCTTAAAATTGCTTTCGCGCCAGGCGCGGTGAGACTTTCTATCGATACCGCGAAATTAAAACTTTCTAATGTTTTACACGTTTCATCGGATCATCGGATCATCGGATCATTGCGTGATTCACTGTACATGATCGCAAGTTATTTTATGATAGAACTTTAACCTTATATCATAAACGATTTATCAGCTGCTTCCGAATATCAAGATAAAGAAATATGTAATAATCTCCGTTAATTCTAATATTTTCCAACAATTCGTTGCCTTCGGTTACTTCATTGCTTCGTCATTTTAAAATAAAAGAATTATTTATTAGTCACCGCGTTGAGTATGGGCATGTGCATATATGTGTGATAAAATCCGGCATAAAATCCGAATGTTGCCATCACATTACCATACAACTCATTTGTTTGAATTTTAATATACTCCGACACCTGTCAACTCCGAATTTTCAATGAAGCTTATGAAGCACCGAGCGTCTTAACTCTCTCTCTATACACTGAAAAAAGGTTTTGGTTATAATAACCAAGGCTTGGTAAATAGTTTCAACTAAACGGTTTAGTGATTATGACGAAATATTTGTTAACATTAACCAAATTTGTTAACATTTTGTTAACATTAACCAAATTTGTTAACATTAACCAAATTATTTCGTCATAATCACTAAACCGTTTAGTTGAAACTATTTTACCAAGCCTTGGTTATTACAACCAAAACCTTTTTTCAGTGTATGCAACCGGATCTCGGACACCCAATACCTCGACGAAAAAATCGACTCACCGATTTCGCAGCTAGTTGTTCCTCAACAGTGCACCACCGCCTGTACCGTAAGACATTCAGTCGATTGTCATACCCGGTCCATCTCTCCCGTGGTTCGTTCTTACGAATACGAGACCGCATTCACACATTCGGATGTCTGACGGTCTGGAAATCGAACGCACGAGCGCGCGCGGTGCACATTGCACGATCCCGATCAGTCGCGGACGTGATACCTGACCGCGACCGTTAAACACATAGATCGTGAAATGAAGAAGATCTTAGCGTCTTAAAGGGGAAAAATCGAGCCGGTGACCGTCTCGCCGTGGTGTCCAACGTCGCCGCGCTCGTTCCCCAGGAGGCAACAGCAACGCGACCGATCGCGGTATCTTCATTCGCAATCTCTTCAATCTCTCACGTCTCCGTTATCGTCACTTGACCTCGCGTCATCACCCTTCGTTCCTTTTCTTTCCCTTTTTTTTCGAAACGCGGCTCAATCGCGGAGGAAACGCGCGAGGTTGTGTTCGTGGCCGAGGTCCGCGCGCACTTCGTGTTCCCCGTACTCGGCGTGCACGCGGTTCGACTACCGGTCGCGCTTTGAGGATCGCCTCATTGCGTCCAGCGTGGACGAGGAAGCCGAGAAAGAGGTAGTAGGGAGCCCAGCCTCGTGCCGACCGCCACTGCAACAACCACGTGTCGTCTCCCGCCAGGATCCCACGAGATGGATCCCCCGGCATGGCCGCGCCGGATGCGATTGGATACGACCGAGAATCGCGCGGTTGCCGTGGGGGAGAAACTATGCGTTTTTCACGCACTTTTCCGTAACGCTAACAAATTTTCCTGACAGCCGTAGCGAGTTCTGAAGACACCGTGGCGGCGGAATTTCGAATCGCTGCCTATATCCTAAAATATGAATTTTGACATTCGCGGAAACCGGTTGATCGGTATCTTCATTCATAACGGTATTGTCTGACTCGGATTGATCAGATAATGGCAAATTCAAGCTTCGTAAGAATCGAGGATATTATTACCGTGTACTGAAGAAAGTTCTGCGTCACGTTACGACTAAATTAGGCTATAATCATTATGCGTGAAGGAGTAGACGATAATGCTAATCGCAATCGCAATGACAAGTTCGAACAAACAAACCACTTAGACGAAAAAAAAGCTAGTTTTCTAAGATAGTGCGCCTCAGCTGTTTTACGTAACGAGTGAAAATGAGCTTTCCCTCCGTTCTCGACACCATTTGGTCACCAACTCTGTCATCCTCGTGCATTTTGTATTGTACGTGGAAAATTCACTTATCGGAACGCTTCCATTTCTCTCTTCGAAACGAGGCTCCTTATCGGAAAACGACGATCTCGACGGTGTCGGTGAAACTCATCCATTACACATTTTTCTCGATTATTTGTCGGTCGGGGGGTAATTAGCGGGAAAAATAGTCGACGCCGCCGAATGTAAGAACGCGAGATAATGGAATGCTGGGAAACCTTATTTTTTTCTTTCTCGACTCCAGTCCAAGTCGCCGGCGTATAAAACGCCTGGATTCCTTTCGCTCGTGTACGTGCGCGCTGGTCTCTCGTCTCGCAATCAGTTCAACCAGCAACGAGAGAGGAGAGTCAACGTGATGCGCGACATAAGGAGAGATAATGAACATATTTACGTATATACGCTCTTGTAGGTGTATGCGCGTAATTGCCAAGCAGTACCACCGTTCCTCTCGCTTTTGGACGAAGTGGGTCGTCCTCCTGAAGAGAACAGTCGACGAGGGGCCGATGGCCGAGAGAGAGATGCAGAGAAAGAGAGAGAGAGAGAGAGAGAGAGAGAGAGAGAGAGAGAGAGAGAGAGAGAGAGAGAAACCAGTGCCTTTTCTCTCTTAGTATCTGCCGGCTACCACTCTACTTCCGCGTCAATCGTTTTCCGCGAGTCTCGTCGCGGCCGCGTGAATGATTCTCTTAATTTAGCCAGGAAGACGCCGGCACGAAACCGCAAGATGTTTCATCGATCGGATCGCGAGGCAAAGCCACTAGGAACACTAAGTAACCATCGCATTCGAGCCTCGTGCGTCCGAATATTTACGCAAAATTGTATGCACATAAATTACATCGCGTGCGCGATAAGATGAGCTTGATGAATCTTTTTCATCAAATTAACACAATTTCGTGGTAACTATATGTAATTTTGATACTGTTGTGTCAATTTTTTTTCACGGCCCTCCCGAGGACGGGTAACCGATTTTTTGTTAAGTGCTCGTCAGAGTCGCATAATACATTATGCAGCAAATCTCTAGTCGTTTAATTATATGTATTATGTAAAAAGCTATTTAGAGATAGATCATTATGCCGCTAAATATCTTTTTACAATATTTAATCAAAACAGTGCTTGTGCTACTTTACAGTTTTAGAGATACCGTAGCCTAGCACCAAGGTGGAAATTATCTCTTTTAAGAAAATTTATATTAGAATAAGAAAAAATTGAATCGAGCAACAAATTAGATTCCAAATACAATCCGTTTGAAAAAATACCGCACGGTACGTACGGTATACTATGGTCTGGCACATATGTCTATGGGTTGTTCAGAAGCATGAGATAACTGTCCTTTTACGTTTATTGCCGACGAGCTAACGAGAATATTATTTTTATTTTGCCGTAATAATAAACGTCGTGCAATTAATCAAGCTGACTCATGACAAGATTCAAAACTGCTAACAGGATAACGTGACAATCACATTCCTCACAAGTTGGCCATTTCAACTAAAAGATCGTAACTGAAGAATCTCCGACTTCTTCTATGATTTTATAATAAAAATTTTTTCAAAAAACATAAAATATTCTAATATAAAATCTATAATTCGTGGCACACAAATTTAGGATATAGACAACATTCTATTTATAATTTCATGCGCAACAACATTTAAAGAATCAGAAATAGACATACAGATATGAAATTTGTATTAAAATACACACATACGTCGAAGTATATATAAAAAATTACGGCATATAAAGTTATAAATGGAATTCTGTTTTAAAATCTGACGCGAATTATAAATCTAAAGTGGGCTATAATTATCGGTTTGATTATATTTATTGAATAAGTTAAGTATTTATTGCAACTAAATTCGCTTTCATCGGGAAATAAGATTCAGCTTCACCTTACTTCTTACAATAAGGCGAAACGAGGTCATTGGAAAGGAGTATTACGGATCAGTGATTTGGACAGCCAGAGGTTTCGGGAACGGAAGGAAAACACGGATTTTGACGAGTAATACAGACGCTATATTAGTCAGATCAGAAATAAATATGTAAACATGTAAACGCGTATCAATCGTGTAAATATACATATAAGTAATGTTTGTATATCGTGCAATACGGGTACATATATATTTGTGATAATGATAGAATCATTAATGTACAAAAATAAAGTATTATCTTATTTTTTTTGTAATTATCATAAAAAGTATAATAATAGTTGATAAAATAATATAAAAGAGAGACTAATATATAAAAGTCGGATGAAGCGGGTTAGATGTAAAGGATATAATAAATATAGCATATAGAAAAGAAGAAAGATGAATTCTTTTATTAAATATCAATATTATTAAATAATTATCAAATATGCTCTTACAAAATAATATTAAGCGTATAAATTACATGTCATATTAACTCTTTCTTTATTATTTTTTCGTCGTCCGTTTATTGTCTGTAAAATAGATAATTTAAAAGATCCTAATTTTAAGCCTTATATTTAAATAATTTCAAATATTGCCGAAGAAATAAAAAGTTTATTAACCCTAATAGTCACATAAGTTGAAAGAATAAAAAATTTTATCAATAATACATCACAGAAAAGTAACAATAAAAGAATGTAAAATATATATTTAAAATATTAATTTCGAACAATATCGAAAGAATAAAAAGTTTTTTGATCTCAATAGTTACATAGGTCGAATAGGCCAGGAAATTCTGTCAATAATATACGATGGGAAAAAATGACAAAGCGTAGAAAGTATAGAAAAGACATAGCTGTATCATCGCGTTGCATTGTCCGCAAACTCTTTCTCTCGTCGGAAGAAAAAAAACCAAACAATAGAAATACGCCGGGTGATTAGTAGCTCAACTTAAGACGAAGGGTGTTCGATCGTGAGTGAAATTTCTACGGGTCTTTTATTTTAAGGTGCCTAGAGGCGTTCGCGCGCCGCTAATTAGTCGACAATTGTAACCGAAGTAGCTTTAACAAACGTGGACTTCCTCTCCCTACTCGCCGCCGACAATAGCCCCTCTTGTCCGTGAAAACGCCTGCGTTAATTAGCGCGCTCGCGTGCGCACGCGTGCGTCTTTGTGTTAAATACGTCGACTAATTGCGCACGAGGTGAGCTGAGGTGTATTGTTGAGCTAGATCCCGGCAACTAGCGGGAAAGGCTCGTGTATATAAAATGCTTTGCGATTCAGACTGGAAATGCATATAAATGCCTGATGAAACCGAGATTTTTCCAGAATGTAAACGGGTTATCGGGCTGCCGCCCCATAATTACGCGGCGACACGATTAATTAAGACGGACGGTCGAGATATCGTTGATGTGGCCGGCCAGAAGCCGAGTTTCGTAAAGCACTATCGCCTGACGAACTATCGTTTGTCCGGGACCGCGAGATCGCTACGCTCCGAAAACTTGTTGTAAGTTAGTCCGATTGTGCGCGATGATATGCATAACGGAACATAAATCGTAAAATCCAATTTGAATTTGGAACCGCCGGTATACGATTAACGCAATACATCCACCGAGTCCCTCACCCTGGCTAGGAGGACCGCCTCATTTCGGATGCGTCCGTTGCCCCGGAGATGCATGCGCCCCGGATGATTAGCCCCGCAGCCTGAGCTCACCACGTCGATGACTTAGAAAGGTTCCCTACTACCCCCTCTCCTCCCTTTTCCCCGTCCCGGCTACGCACTGATAAATGCCCAAAATTACTGGTTAGACTGGTATCGGGCTCGTTAATTGCCGCTCGTTATAAGGGCAACGTGCGCAGAAGATATAAAAGAAGGATTTTTAACAACGCGCGGCGGAATCACAACACATACCGCTAACGATACACGCCCTTACCTACCTACAGGATTTCTGCGCCCGGGATACTTTCGACACGGCGGACGAGTAATGGCGATCGTCGACTCTGCATAATAACATACCGTATGGGACAATCGCGCGGTCCTTTATTTTCTCGTAAAGCCAACGACTATCGAAACGGGCTCCCGCACTAACATACCAACATTTTCGACGGCAAATGTTCGGCGCGTTACGCTCGCCCTTAATTAACCGGCACCGGAACATCGGCGTGCACATCGACGTGAGTTTGCCGGTACACTTACCGGCAACTTTATAGCCGATTCCGACGGGTAGAAACGGAGGTTTCGGCTGGCCGAAACCGAGCCGCGTTGTCAGCCCGAGACAATGTTCGTGTTTCTGAGTTTATGGATGAGGGACGTTTTTAAAACGTTCAGTGAGCTTAATGACGGTTCCGAGCGCGTTTAGTTTCGAAGGCTACTTTGCTACGCTGGTTTCTCTCCCATTCTTCGTCCACTTCAGTTTCCTTCGTCACTAGGAACAATAGAATGTCCATAACTGATCTTGAAATATTAGCTACGATATACAAGATGAAAACGTCAATGCATCTCAGCGAAACATAACAATCTTAAATAAAACAATGTTTGTTCCTCTCACGTCGACTGTGAAATAAAAGGTTGATTTTTTTTCGTTCCTGCTTGTTATGGAACGCAAACAATTTGGAATCGAAACCAAATTTTGTATCAAAAAAGCTAACGCGACAAAGCTCGATACCAACTCAATATTGTGAATTAAAACGTTCAATTTATTATACTATAAAGTATCAAGTTTTATGATAAAATTCTATTTATAACTTTATCTTATGCTTTATGATATAATTCTATTTATAATTTTATATTTTATGTATATCCTTGATATATATATATTTGTGTTTTAATGTATATTTTATATGTATGTGTATTTCTGATTCTCTTCAAATATCGTTCTTACAAAGCATACAAAATTATAAGTAAAATTCTGTCTTGACACGAATTGTACATCGCCTAAAGTGGGCTTAACACGAAACGCGAGACGAGAAAACGGAGGGCATAAAAAATTAGCACATCGCTATCTTCTCGCACTTTCGTCATAATATAAGAACTGCTAATAACGTTTTGTGTGCTGCCATAATAACTGAGAATCCGACACTAAAGATACAAAAGAAGGAATAACATTACAGGAAGGCTTACGTTATTGCGTTCAACAGTCACGTAAAACCAGTCGGATTGATTATATCGGGTCTTCTGGCCCATTCATCGTATTCTCGGGCCAAAGAAGTGGGTCGGTTCGCGGTATCCAGTCTGCAGGGGCAACATACATCTCGTTACAATAACGACTTTGGTTTTATTTATAACAGAATAACTGTATGCTTGATCGAGCTTTATGCCGCGTTTAATCCTCTTTTTCTCGAGTATCGAATTTAGAAGTTTCTCATTTTCGTTGCGGCTTCGCGGGGTGGAAAGTATTCAATTGCAAACGAGTGGATAAGTGCCTAACCCACAATTTCTAGTAGTTCATATAAATAGGAAAATTGTTGATTTAGAAAATACGGCATTAAGCCACTCAAATAATAGAAATTGTGGGATAGGCAGGCATCTGTAGCATTTAGGTTGCATCAACCGCACTGTAAGCAACCACGGTTTTCAATTCATCGCCTCCTTTTATAGATTATAGTCTTAATCATCCAATCTAGAGAAAGGAAGAGAATTTATCCACAATCGTCCCCAGCGCTATCGCATCGACGCGACTCTTAGGCTTAACCGAGAATGTTGACGCGCTGAAAGATGCGTTTCCTGAAACGGCAGATACCGCGATTTCGTAGCGACCGATGCGCTCCGATGACGACTTCTCTCCGGGTACGGGTGCTTGCGCGGCCAATTCTAAATGGTTGATATGCCGTTCGCATATCGCATCGCCCCGCGCCGCGTCGTTTCGCTCTCGAGGCTCAATTAGAGACGTACGGATATATCATCGTGCAGCCAATTAAAATGTAGGAAACGAGAGAAGCTGCCGTTCTCCGTTCCGTTCTGTAAAGCCGCGGCATTGGGCCGCTCGGTAACTAATGTACGACATTCGGCTCTCCGCTCTTAATTCGCTCTCCCTGTCGATTTCTTTATTTTAAGAAAGCTATACATATATAGTTCTCTCTCTCTCCCTCCCTTTCCTTTTCTCTCTCTCTCTCCTCGCCGGCGAGCCGTTATTCCTCGGATTCCTTGATCCACCGTTAATGCACCGGAATTTCGGGACGCGCTAAGAGCCACAGAACACGACAAACTTTAAGGCCATTACCGGCCTCTTGCTCATCCGGTCGAAAATAATTCACGTCCTTGATTATCCACGTGCTTCAAAGAGGAAACGCGGTGTCGCCAGGGACCAAAATTTTCGTTTCAGCCGCGGCAATTAAATACTCGCGTCTGCGGCGGCGCAAATTTACAAAGCGTCACATTTATAAAAACGAAAAATTCGTTAATAGAGAAAAATGGGACGCGAGTCGCGTTTCGCCAGAGTCAATTGGCTAGCATTAGCTAAGTGCCGTACACGACTAACCGGCAATCACTAAATATTTTATCTAAACAAGAAAAACACGGGTTTGGCAAGTATGATTCTGGGTCAGCCAAATATTGGGTATATAGACGGCAGCGGTTCAATCGTCAGCTGCAAGAACATCCGAATCCTAATGTTCAACGATTCTGTTGAGCGGCGATCATCGCACTCGAAACTCCAGTGGTCCCGTAATTTCCCCCTCGGAATATATGCGTGATGAGGACGCTCGCCAAAGTAAAGTAAGAAGCGAAAGTCACTCGTGCACGCGCGCGGACGCGGACGTGTTACGCAAAATCCTCGACAATAAAATCGAGAGTCCGCCGGATATGAATTTTCGTCGTTTTGCGCAACGGCATTGAAGGAGCTATTAGAGTTAGCGCCTCGTCTCGCCACGACAAAAACGGAAGCGACCGGTTCTATTGTTTCGCCGCGGTTCACGCGCGCGGACCCGCGGATCGTCACGGAACGTCGCGGGCGCGCGTTTACGCGCCCGCGAAAATGACCGGGATGGGCACTTGCGAAATAGAGGAGAGGCGCGGAGGAGCGGATCCGGATGCTGGTCGCCGGTGGTCGGCGGAGCTGCGAACAGTCCGCGGCGCTATCAGATTGTCCACCATCAAGTCTCTCTCTCGCGTGCAGCGATGCAATTTCGGGGATTGTAGCGCTAAGTGCCGCTCGCCTGTAAAAAAATACCTGCCCCGAGGGGTGAGCGGTTAACGATACTCTCGCAAATCGTTCGCCGTTTACGCGTGAGAAACGAACGAGGACGAAACGAGGCTGGGGATGCCGCCAGGTAGACGCGAGCGAGCGAGCGGGAATTGAGGATCGACCCGCGACGGCGACGTTAATTCTAATTTCGCTGAAATCTAGAACGTGCCCCGCCGCACGGCTCGTCATGAAGCACAGCTCGCCTTCTCGACGTACCGGCGGCGGTACTGAGAAATTTTACGAAAGAGCTTGATATTCAATCGCGACTGCCGCGGCAGTCGTCTCGTCAGTGGCCAATAATTGGCCTGCTCGGAATCGCGCGCTTTAACGACGGTGACTTATCCTGATTAATATTACCCACTTTACACCAGCGCGCGCCTCGCCGCGGCACTCGTTTCGAAATTCAGATATTTAGGTTAACGCAGTTATAATTCGATTTTCATGCGCTCGCATATGCTGAGAGAATTGCGCGTCGTGTCTGATAGATGCGTTAAATTAATATTAATGATTGAAGAGATACGTCTACGTATCTCGTGTTCCCTCCCGAAAAGAAACGTGCAAACGTGGCGCCCGGATACTCCGCGGGATATTCCGCTGATAACAGATTAATCATGCCATATTGCCCGCGAGTTTGAATGAGACGAACTGTCGCTGGCGAAACGAAAGCCGTGTCTATGCCTATCGTGCATACGTATGCGATGCGCATGTGAGTTAGCATATAATGACAGCGACAATGGTTGGTGGTGAAAGTTGCACGCACTCAAGACGGCGCGAGCGAGGCATTCGTTGCACGTCTTGATGCTCGGTGAGTGCACCGTGAGAGAACGAGCATATTTATTTTCCTTCTATTCAATATTGGCAAACCCGAGCTCCATCCTCCTGCACACGTGCCTATTTTTCGTAGCGTTGACACGCGCGCCGGGGGCCGGGGGCGACACTCTCTTCGTTTTTCAATTTATTTATAAAGCCCACTTTACACGATCTACACGGAGAAAATTTTATATTAAAAATTACTATGTATGGCAGTAGACGTGGACCATTGCTGGAATTATAACAATTTTTACTATGTTATTATATTAATAATTATTAAACTCTTTTGTGAAAACATAGCAAAAATTTTTATAATTCCAGCATGGTCCACGGTTACTGCCATACATAGTAATTTTTAATATAAAATTTTCTCCGTGTATAATTCGCGACAGAATTCGAGACAGAATTCTATTGATAATTTTGTGTGTGTGATAAAGTGCAAAAACACATCACTAATAAATGTATCACCAAGATTTAACTCTTGAGAGAATTAAAAATATCAAATAATTGATAACACTAAAAACACACACACACACAGTTTCTCTCTCTTTCCCCCTCTTTTCTTTCTCTTTTTTTTCTCTCGGAAAATCAACTTTATCAACGTGATTGCACGACGTGACAACTTGTCTATTATTGTGGCTGGAAACGAATGTCTTGTTTGGCTTTCTCAATTTAATAGAAACCGCACAATTTCACACAGATAATAGAAATAAGCCGGCAAGATCTAAATGTCTGACATAAATTGTTACTGAACGCGCGCCGAATCGTCCAACAAACCCATATTTGGTCGCAAGAAACGATCCTGGTTTCGTGATACTCATCGAGAAAATTTACGCCAGCAGTTAGGAAATTTATGGAAGCAATCGGATGACGTTGATTATTAGCTGAAAGTCGTTGTGAATACGGTAGCACTTAGAGATAGTGGCTACAGCATCCATAGACGAAATGAATAGCGACAGCTAGTTTAGAGTACCCGAGGATCGATTGGTAATATGTAATGTACTGTGTGAGTAGGTTAATACATCTTGTTACGTGGGTGTTTATATTGCGTCGCTGCTTGTCATCCTGAAGGAAATAATAGCGTATATGCGCGCTTGCGGGTCTAATAATGTGTCTAATAATAGATCGTGCGTGTTGCGCTATCGCGGTTACATTCGAAGCATCTCTCTGCAGTTCCGCAAATGTTATAAAGGCAGCTTGTAAAAGAGCGCTGAATACCGCGTGCGTTGATGAGCACATTCGCATGCTAAATATAATTACGAGAAGTTACGAGAATCATGTCGAGGTATTACTTAGCTAAAAGTACACGCGTGCATGTGTCAGCGTATAACGCGCGCTGGAAGACGAAGTCTGCGAACGACCACTTCGCGATCCTAGCTTCATCAGCTCGACGTATTCCCGATCGCGATAAAGATCACCGGGTTCGCCCCGTCCTTTTCGTGCATCTTCCTCTCGGGCGACCGTTGTCATTTTCACTCGAGGCCGCCGCGCCGCGCGAACAACTTCTTCATAATCATCGTGAGTGAGCAGGCGGAGATTATTAGCGGTGGAAACAGGCTAACGAAATGGGACGATGACCGTGCACATTTCAGAGTTCCGTGGAAGTGGGACGGGCAAAGGGCATTAGACGGCTTTTCGAAGAAGACCGAAATGCGGCTGCTGCGAAGGACGGTAAGTAGGTAAGTAGGCGCGAGGAGATGCTACTGTTTTTTCGTTAACGCCGTGTCGTCACACGTCGCCGGTACAGCCGCCTCCGCGATTTTGATTGCGATTTCTTCGGCGAACAATGGTACATATATCCCGGCCCCCCCTGGTCCCCCTCCCCCGCACGGTAACGTGTTAATAACGCTTTCCACAGTGAATTTAATCGGTCGGTTAGCGTTTTTACCGCGGTAACAGACTGGACGATGGGCGTTAGGCCTTAATAGATACAGGTTTCACTCATTAAAGTGAGATTTTCTGTCGTATACCCACAGAGTTGGGCGAAACTCGATTTACGGCGTGCCGTTACGTACACTGTTTGTGCATCTACCAGTTGCGCACGCGGCGAGACGATGAAGCGTGGACTACGAGTTTTAATTAAGTAAAAAAAAAAAAAAAAAAATAGGAGGGAACTAATTATGTGCATTAACTGCGAAGATTGGAAATTATGATAACGTAAACGCGAATGCACTCGGGAGGTAATTATTTCGTGGAACGGTTGTTTGGAGTTTATTTACAGTCGATTAGCGCGTAGCAGCCGCGCCCAAAAATTAGTAGAACAGCTACTCCGCGTGGCGTTCCCCGGAAAAGTATTACGAAACAATGCGAGGCTAAAAGCGTAAAGTTCGTCCGCGGTAAATTAATCGGCGCTACTTAAAATCACCGTCGCGTTGCGCGCGTGTCGCGCTGCTGACTTTCTCGTGGCACTCGCCGCGCATAAGTTGGCTGAGAAATTGCAACTTGGGAAAAGAATAAACCACTAATTTGCTTATGAATGAGAATCCCGGCAATTAACAGAAACACAAAGTGGCACGGCTTTCCTCGTCACCCAGGGGGTACCGTGCCCGGACGCGTTCCCGTTTTTTTACATGGCGGGAATCCCCAGGAGGCCTACACCATGCCACACGTTTAGAGACGTGTGGAAAATAATATAAATGCGAAAACAGAAGAATTACATGTTGTACAGTCCTATTGAAGTATTACTCTATTGTCATACACGATTGTTCGTGGATGTGTGCAAAGCCTCGTAAGAAGGTTCATATTTCCGACATATTTCTTAACCGCTTATGTAGTTAACCGCTCGTGAACAATATCGGCAGACGCGTATCTTCCTCATGAAAAACTTAGTAGCAATTGCTCTCATACGCTAGACTGACGTGTCAAAATTTCAATTATTAATTATACGATGATCTTACTAGTCGTTGCGTAAAATATCTTCATATATCTTCTTGTAAAACTCTCTAATGTAATCGAATAAAAATATTTTATGTATTTGCGAAAAAGATCACGAACTTGTAAGATCTTAGTCTTTTAATTGTACAAGCACGAGAGTTTAGAAATAAAGTTGGGTCTGTATCGCCCTGTATATCGCGATAGAAGAAGAGGATTAGTCATATTTACCACCATATTTCTCACAAAAAAACGTGATGCCATGTCGGCGGAAATCGTGCGTGCATATGCCTTTCGACGTTAATGATCCGTCGAAATGTAATTTTGTCGGAGAGCTTACTGTTTTGTTTTTCTACATATTGAAACACTGTTACCGAAAACGCTCACTCCGACAGATACCGTCGTGCATCGTGCACGCTCGATTTTTACGCTGCCGGGATCGTTCATAGCGGAACAAATGGAAAACCTTACATTACTACAACCGATAAACTCCGTGTAATATCGGTGTATCTTATATACGCTAAGCACTTATACCCAATGGATGTAATACCTCTCCGATGCTATCTGACGTACAGACCAATTTGAAACGCAGTCGCCGATAACGCGATCGAGGCTAGGGGTCCGGTGGTGCGCGATAAACCGATCACGTGAACTCAAGAGGTGCACACGCTCTACCGGAACGGAGCCTTATATATCCTGGAAGTTATTGATCATCCCTTTGCTTCAGTCAGGTCAGGTCGGTCGTGCCCGGTGCACGTGCGCAGATTCTTTCCGCCCGACGCCGAAGCGCGGAAGCGCTACCTGCGGTTGTGCCTTACTCAATGTTTTTTAGAGGGGTTAATCTATCGAAGTATATAAATTAATTTTAGCAAATGAGCTATTCTTAAGTATTTCGTCTTCAGCCTAATATCGACGTTGCGTAACATAACGATTTTTATTATTTGGGGAATTTTATTGAAGATATTATTGAAGATGATGTTGCATATTGGAAATTTATCGAAGTATACTTTTAAAAAATTTCGAAAACACTTACTATAATTAGTTTACTAATTATTCGTTGCTTTAGGTACTTGAAGAACTGCGAAAAATTCATAAACTGTTATATTGAGTCTTTGAAGGGTTAATTCTTTTAATTTGGTGAGTTCAATTTTT
Organism: Aphaenogaster floridana; assembly: GCA_003063835.1. Classification (NCBI taxonomy): domain Eukaryota; kingdom Metazoa; phylum Arthropoda; class Insecta; order Hymenoptera; family Formicidae; genus Aphaenogaster; species Aphaenogaster floridana. The sequence continues at coordinate 137,101 of NJRP01000280.1, forward strand.
GATGCTGTGAAGACATAGTACTCTCCATTAGTTACCGTTATATTTTCATCGGCACAAATAAAAATAGAAATCGTTCTCGTACGTTTCAAAATTTCAAACTTGTGAAAATTATAGTGATTTCGATCTGTATTATTAAATTTACACACACACTTTCTCTTTAAAATATTACTAAATAAAAAATCATTTAATTTAGACGACAAAAAATAATGACTAAGAAAAATCTACAGAACATCTGAGGAGTCTGTAAAAGATTTGTAAGATTAGGACGTCTGTTAGACGTCTGTTAAACTTTCACATTGTTGGGAAGCGAAACCGAGTATAATTGCGGTCATCTAAAATGAATACTCAAGTTACATTGTGGTTATAAAGTTTGTATCTCAGGTTCTACATTACTGAAACCGTTTTAAAACTGTCACATTTGCTCCTTTTTGTAATAATTAAAATCAACTAATGCATCCACGAATCTAACTCTATCTGACAAATTGATTTTTACGAACTTTCGATATATGATATAATGATAACATTTTATTTTTTTATCTGCCAGTCAATATCTTATACTTTATATTGTTTTAAGAGATACACAGAACTTCAATATTTCGAGAAGTAAGAGTCACAGAAAAGTATCATGTATCTTTAATAAGCTGAAGCTATATTCTTCATCAATTCTTCCTCTTGATGTTTTTTATTGACATGATTATAAAAATTTTGAAAGCTGTTTCTTATCTTAAAATAAGAGGCAAGCAAAAATATATTATAACTCATCCTAAAATCTTAAAATAGTACTACATAGAATAAAAGAAGTTATGAATTCCTAAATGGACAGATATAAATAATGATAGTGCATACATATTTATGAGTCTTCTTTCTATTTATTAACATAATCATTCAGCGAGAATATAATCCAGAATATAATCTTATAAAAGAATAGTTGACCGCTAAAAAATATGTGCAAATATTTTTAGTTATCAGACATATTTGATTAATTTGATTAAATATTCCAATATACTTTTCATTATTTTTCGTAAACTTAATTTGTTTTTCTATTCTTTTTCTCTATGAAAATTTGATTTTATATCATTTTATCTAAAGCGAATACTCCAAATATTCAATGTTTGTGATTTACAACAATGAATATATTTTTAGATTAATATAACTATATTTCAATGTCGGTATTGCAGAAATATAATTAATTTCTGTTTGCACAACAGTTACCACAAAGTGTGACTAGATGGCAGGATACGCTACTTCCAGCAGTTAGTAGTCAGCCACAGTGGCTGCAGTAGATCATGGGAGGTGCTGCGCAATTTCGTGCTGTAATATCAGTTTAAGAAAAATATTAAGTCTATTTAATAGTTTAACATTAATAGACCATTGGATATCAAAAGAAGATCAAACGTACTCGGTATCTTAAGTACAAAATCACCAAAAACAGACGTTCTAACAGATGTTTGGGTACGTATATGATATTGTGTACTGATGGTGTCTATATGTTACACAGAATATGATACTTTCAACCACTAGGTGGCGATAGTAGAACGATAATCCAAGAAATTCTATACTATATATACTATAATGTAGTATAGGATACTATAGTATTAGAGTACAGAGTATAGGATGCTATAGTATTAGAGTATAAAGCTCGCTATAGTATATTATATTATAGTATAGAGTTTATTGCCACTGTACTATATTTTCTACTGGCGAGATGAGTTGTTATTAGCCATTCTCATTTTAATCTACACAAAAGTAATAATAAAATAAAATAAACTTGTATACCATTTTATTCGTTATATTTTGTATTGAAGCACATATAATTATATTTTATTTCGAGACGTATTCCAACTCGAGTTTTGAATCAAAGTCTAATAATGAAATGGTTACTAAAATAGCGACCATAAAACGCTCAGCATTTTTTATTTAAAATGTACAGATATGCATAGATGTACAGATTTAATTACATTAATTAAACGCAATGTTATGTTGCTATATTAAATAATAGTGTAATAAAAATTGAATTTATAGAAGAATTAAATTATATTTAATTGCTTCACTAACAAATGATAATTACAATGATCAAATTATATACTTACTGCCGCATACGAATTATTGATTGAAGATAATATTTATTACTTCCAGGACATTACATATCTTAACGAATTAATGCTAAAACATATTAGAGCAAGAGCAATGTAAGGCGATAATGCAACAACTAGATGATCCATTGATAATTTTTTGGTACAACACATAAAGTGGGAAAAATGAAGAGGATACCGAGACCATTTATAAAAATCAAGCGTCTCTCGAGGAGAAAAAAAGCTATGCTCTTGGGTCACGAAGTTAAGAAATATATTCGCTGGAAATTGGAACAGGATAAAATACATGCTACTTTGGAGACTACAATAAACTTTAAGACGCTGAAAATTGTAGCAGATCCGCAAGTGGACATAGATTATGTAAAAAGTATGTCTACGCTATCAATTTATGATCATAATTACAGAAGCCCCGTACAGGAAAACATTTCCGAAGATTCTGTGCATATCAGACCCGATGTGACATATGAATTGAATAATTTAAGTATCTGCGATGAAAGTGAAGACAATTGTAATATAAATGTACTGCAGCAGGACATAGGATCCGATATTTTGCAGAAAACTTCTTTCCTTTATATAAGCGATAATAATGAACCAAATATATATGATAGAATAAGAAATATTATTATGTCATAGAATATAAATGAAATAAGCCTGTTAAAAGTTTGGAGATTAAGCATTGCCTGCGCATTTAGTATAAATAATTTATTTGTCTAAATAGGATATATATAATATACATATAAAACATATTTTTTAAAAAGTATATATAAATGCATAATATATATATAATAAATATATACATTTTATATATTTATAATATATATCCGTGAATGTGTTTTATAATTTTTAACACAGTATTATATGCGACTTAATCTTATATTGTATTAATATTCTGCGAAATTAAAATTATAAACATTTATTTTAATTATTTATTGAATATATTTATAAGTTATGATACAATCGTTATTAAATTATTTTATATTAGAAGATATACTTAATTAATATTAATATTATAATAATAAATGTGTCATTGTTTATCGAGTTTAAATGAAATATACAAAGCACATTTTCATAATTTGTATTATTCGAATTTTGTCCAAATACGATTCCTGAGATTCGTAAAATCAGAATTTCTATTAATTAAGTTACAAAAGATATAATTAATATATATTTACTTATTTATTTAATATATTTAAAGATATATTTACTCTTATTATTTCATTCTCAATATTAAATAATTTTTAAACAATGCACGAGTTTAATGGTAGAGAAGCAACTTCTTTGCAAAGAAGTATATCGGGTTGCATAGCAATACGGATTGCGAATTGATGAGGTACACGACCTTGAGCTATGAATATGTGGAGCATGCTCCAATTCAACTGGAGTATGAAAAACACGGAAAAAATATTTGATTGACCATACGCTTATATTTGTTTTATATTTAATTTGAATAATCCGAAATTTCGATAACTATATCTTGATTAATTTGTCTTTGGTTGTAAAATAGCTAAATATTTCAAATTTTCCTCTAACAAAATCTATATTTTTTTGTTCAATTTAATCAAATTTAAAATATTAGGTCAGGAGAACTGCTGCAAATTGAACACACACGCTTCACACGTCGACAAGAATCGAATTTTATCACCTTATGCGCTCGTAGTACAATTTACATAATCAAGACAATTATGGTGGCGGATTTAATGGTGATTTATAACTATTGTGTTTCGTTTATTTAACGTATTTAAATTTTTAAGGAAATTCTTGGCACCATGGGCTGCCCACGGTCGAGGCGCTTCGATGCAACTCGATGCGCCAGAATCGATTATACAGCAAGGTTGTTGTTATCGAGGTTTCACGTTTCGGCTTGAAGCCGTACTGCACTATAGTTACAAAGTACCGGTTTTTGGACGTCCCGTACTAAATAGCACCATCATCATAAATTATAATCTCGTTAGACCGTAACTCGTCTGTATATTCGATATTTGATCCTTAATTTGTCAGCTCACGGTGATTACACTTATTCTAAATGTAGTGAGGGAAGAGTAAAACGAAGTTGCAATATTCTTTTTCTTAAATAAGTATGCTGAAGTAAAACTAGTTATTTACTGCTTGAAAACAAATCAAACACTAAATGTAAAAATGAAAACCTTGCTCTGTTTGGCGACTGCGATATAGATAAAGAATCTGACGGGCATTGATAACTCGACGCAACTAATTACGTTACACGGATCAAACGCGATTAAGATCTGACTGCACTAACAATCTTTGCAACTCACTGTCATATTTTTTTTTTTTAATTGACGGAAAAAGAAAGCCTGCGTTAACTACGTTTGACTTCGAATTATCGGCGTGATCGGTTCTACGGGCTAATTACACTCGGCAAATCTTCGCCTCGTATGTAGAGCGGTCCAAAGAGACGCGGCGAGAGAGGTAACGCGTTGAACCGGTCGGAAGAGCGGCCGAACGTCGCGCGCGGAGCGGAGCGGACGAGATGCAACAAAAGGCACGTTGGGGCCACGTTGGGTCGGGCTTTGGAATGGAACTGGAAACGAAAGGCTCGCCGAGACACGGGCGGGGAGTAGTGCTTGGATGCCAGGCGCATGGTGTACGTGTGTCGATGCAAGTGCGGTGACGGTACCACGCCGACCAGAGCGGCCGAAGGAGTCGGTCAGTCAGTCACTCAGTCGCAGTCGGCGAGTCGCTCTCGGCTGCGCGGCGCGATCGCGTGGGCGTCTGGCTTCTTTTCTTCTTATTCTTTTTCTTTTCTTCTTAATCTCCCCATTCTATTCTGTGCGGTGTTTTAACTTGGTGACGAGAGAACCTGACCGGGAGGGCACGCCTTCGTCGTTCACCAGCGGGATTATTCTGCTGTCGAAGCGGAATACGCCATGCCGGGTGATCTCTGAGATCCTGAGGGGAAGAAAGTAAGAATTTTTTGTTTATTTTATCGAATTAGAGAAAATATTGTAAGAAAAGGTGCCTGCAAGACTCGTACGAGGAATTCGGAGCGAGTCGAGTTCGGGATTTCTGCAAGATCCGCTTCGTGTATGAAATCATGTATCTAAGGTCGGATCTTAAATCGTGTGTAGAATTAATTCGCTCTACTGCGCTGCATATACCGGTAATTGTAAGTGAGAAACACGACATTCTGGATCGTGTTTGTAAAGCAGATTCGAGACACACCTTTCGACGGAAAATTCATGGGCGCGTATCACTTCCTTCCCTTTTTTATTTTCCGTCGAGTACCTTAGACGTCGCGCGATCGCGATGTGATCCAGAACAAATACGAGATAAGCACGTCCATGACGCATGTATATAGGAATCGTAAACTGATGGAATTCCGCCGGAATGCTATTTACCGGTGATAATTCTTATTGAAAATTCGTCGTTTCTGTGTGAACAGAGGGTACGCTAATGCAACGGAGGGTGAAATATGGAAGGAAAATTTGCTAGTGAATCAATATTCTAAATATTGTCTATTTCTATCTACACAAAAGATATAATACATGTGTACATGTTGTAATCAAAGATCGAAAATATGTAGATACCTTAGTCATTTATGTGCTTAGGACTAAAAAATCAACATTAGATAAGAAACTCTCAGAAAACATATTTTATAGCTCTAGAAATATAAATCGATGAGAAAGGAAAAATATATCAATAAGAATAATTGATGTAACAATGTGAGAATAGTTAAAATTTATATTACAAGAAAACGAATTTAAAGTTTGTGAATTGAAAATTTATCGCTTATGTGTGTTTGTTGAGTTTTATAAAAATATTTTATAAAACTAGAAATACCATCCATTATCGCGCTAGTGAGATTAATTCGATAAGATGTCTAATATCAAACTTTGATTTAACGCACGTTCTTCATCGATGTATTAACTGCACATGGGAAACTTTTATTATATATAATAGAGATTGATGTACAGTAAACTGTACACGCGAATGCTTAATGGCCATCATCTGAATATTCCGCGTTAGATTCCATATGAATATGCAAACACGCGATAAAAAGAGATATCAAAAGGATCTTTGAGCGCCTTTTAATTTCAGCGATTATTCTGGGACCTTTGCGTTTAATAACGGCTCTTTTTTAATTAATTGGGAAATCAAATCCGAATAAGATAGACAGAATTATTTCTCTTTTATTTTTGCCGACACACAGTTTCCGTACATAGATAAATAACTGGCAAAACATTCGCGTTTCCCGTTTTTTTTACATCGTAAATCGGTTCAAACGGATTGGAGCCCTGAAATCATTATAATTCCACAGAAGAATCCACGCATACTGAACAGATAGCTTGCTGTCTTGGCAAAGGTACTCTCTCAGTGATTTGCTATTGCCTTCCGAGAGGTGGTGATCAATTAAAAATTTGATATGTTCTGCTTGGATTTGAACCTGGATCTTTGGCACAGAAAGCAGACGCACAACTCTTATACGCCACGATCACCACACTCAAGACTCTGGTCTTGCGTGAATTAACAATTAATCTAAATCTGATTTTTTCTGAGTCCCTTCGGATTTCATTTCGCTCCGACTTCCCGTCGGCTTTCGCAAGCGCATTTTTTTGTGACGCGCTATTAGGTACTGTCCGCCGTGTGATAAAGTGCCCGATTAATGTAACGCCACGTGATAAAACTTGCAGCTTCCACTTTCGAACGAACCGCGTACGCGCACGCGATACTCGGTGCGCGCACGTGCGCCTGGATTTACGCACGAATAAATCCTTAAATCGCTGTTGCGTTTAATGCCACGTTTCGCGCCGCTACCGCGTCATTGTCTCTTATGATACGTCACGTGCTACCAGAGTCCCCCAGGGTTCTTTTCATGAAGGACAGAACAACGTATGTTAACGATGTCCACGTTACATTTATAATTTTTCTTTCATATAATGTTCCCTCCGCAGAATCCATATATTTATCTCTTACTCTTCGTCGGGTATCTATTGTCGAATTAAAAATGTTTTATTCTTCACTTGCGATTGAGAGTGACTCAAAATTATATAAAAGATCGAGACAGCTCGGGTTTGTTACGAATCGGAATCTATCCTACGTACTGTCATTCAGGATGACTCTTGCACGCCTTACTCATTCTTCCTCCGGACAACGCTTGAATTCTCTTTAAGCATAGCTTGCACAATGCTGAACCAAGTCATTATTACCTAATAATAATGGCTCTATTCATAACGTTTCAATTCTATCGGTCAGGATTACTTGCGCACAAGTGCATATCATGGAAATGCGCAACGCGCATAGGTGTCCCTGAAAGGTTGCTAAGGTTTGGAGAGAAAAGCCACGTCGTACACGCCTTGAGAGTTAAAAGGAAAAAATTATTCGATTATCCTCTCTGTACTGCGAACACTTTTTATCTCTTCGATGAAGAGTTTCTTCTACAGCTCAAACATACTCGGAGGTGACAAAGCAGAGAAACGGTTAATCCATTCTATTTGCATAGTGTTGCATAAAAAAGTTATTTTACAAGATAAACACAGAACGCATAAACCAGCTTGACTCATTCTCCAGCGGGTTTCTACGTGCGCAGCGGACTCGCTCGAGTCCTCACATTCGAGATAGTAGTCCGTCATTTATCAATCTAGCGGTTAATCATTTATGTTTACATGCTATTAAATTAGTCTCGCGCTCCCGCAAGAATCATTCCCTGGCAGATGCGGAATAGCATTCAACTCGTTTTATCTCCCAGCGGATTTTTGTAATCCATTCGCTATTTGCCCTACGGCAACATCTCTCTCTTGTTTATCAACTCGTAATTAATCAATTCTGTTTGCGCGGTATTTCTCGTTAATTTAAGAACGATTCTATATGCAAAATACGTTCAACTTAATCCGCCAGCAAATATTTACGTGCGCAGGCCATTCGTTGGAGTTTTAAAATACACCGCACGGAAAAAACGATAAGGTTGCCACAACCGCAATAATAGTAATATTTGGTACAGCCACGTCCTGTGGTTGTGACAACCACATTGATGTGAAGGCAACTATATGCATTTGGTACAGCAAACATAGTGAATGTTGGGACAAACATATATAGATGCACTACGCAAAACAATGTGAATGTGACAACCACAGGACGTGGCTGAACCAAATATTACTATTATTGTAGTTGTGGCAACCTTATCGTTCTTTCGGTGCGCAATTTGCATTTTATATCACACATGAATATATAAGATGTTTGTTACTTTCTTATTGTCGGTACTTCAGCGGGTGAAACCGGAGCGCACGACGGGAAAAAGACAAATGCGGTGACTCGTTCGGTCTCTGTTCCCTTAGTTAGAAATGCGAAGAAACATCCGCAAACTGCCGAGGTATCGACGTGCAATTGAGAACCGGCCGTGTAAACTGCAAGTGAAAGTGCACGAATAATTGCGCACAGTGATTATGCTCGAAACCGTTCGCGTCACGTAGAAGCGCGAGCCATTGTGGAATTTTTCTGCGTCTCGATATGGAATATTACGTTACCGTTGACGTCGACCAGCGTAGAATGCAAAGTCTCACGTTACTTGATAGCGCTACGTAAGGGAACATTTCCAACTCCTATATATACACATTCCGAAACCCTGGACGTACCGTGGCCGACCATACGACTCGTTAGGCTCCTTACAGAAGGCCTTGAGCCGGAGTCGATTAATATATATGCGGTTTTTACGATTGTTCTTTCTTTGTCTTATATCAACGTAATCAAAACGGAAACAAGCCGTATCTCTATCCGCAAAATCGTGACTGTGCGGTGGATTTCGCGCGTCAGTAAAAAGTTTCACTTGCTCGATGTAGAAATCATCTCGTTATTGAAATAGGCGCTTGATGTACTTGCAGTCTGAAATACATAGTCCGCGGTGTGTTTCATATCGCACGAGCACGAGGATTCCCCGATATCCTCTTTTACATAATTTGCTTCCGGATGTGAAGACAGAGAGAAATACATATATATACACCCGCACAATATCGCCGCAATTAGTATCGTTAAAGAAATTAATAATGCATCTGCTGCTCGCGTTTTCAGACTTTCTATATAATTAGCGCAAAATCTAAGTGGCAGTGAGAGCGGGTGATTTATAGCTGAAGATAAGTGCGATCAGTCGCAGAATCTCGCCTCTTCAGAGCGGAAGAATTCTTTCGCGCTGCGCCGAAGGAATTCGCTTTTCCTCATGCTTTTATGAGAGAACGTATCGAGGGATCTTCTTTCGTTGACTTCACACTCGGGATCTAACGTCGATGAAGAAATGAAAAGTGCAAGCGCCGCGGAGTTCTCACTGCGGACTTTCAGCCGGAAGCAAAAATGAAATGCACATCCTTCGAATGTACGCCCCATTGCGCCTCTCGAGATTTTCTACTCATCATCGGGAAACGCCCCGGAAGCCGCCGCGTGCGTAGAAAGTTCGATGCGTTTATCATTGTTTTTATCGTGTACTCGTATATCACAATGGAGATAGTGAAACCAGAAAGTAAATTTATATCGCTGAATTCGCTGAACATTTACCTATTTGTGCATTCATACAGAAATCCAGAATTCTGAAATAAAATGAAATATTATAATCGCGTTACGCGCCAAGAACTTAACCCTCAAACTCATCTGTTGGGTTACGGTAACCCAACTCGAACTTTTTTTCACAATTTCCAAAATTTTGTTTTTGTTTTTGTCAAAATATCTTAAGTCGCTATAAATTTCGGGAATTCTTACCTATATATTCTTTTTCCTTACCTTCTGGGGTATCGATTAAAA
>NJRP01000280.1:147033-161003 GCA_003063835.1 Aphaenogaster floridana
GTTAGGCTCACCCATGTGGTGTGTTTGAAGGTGGCGCCGAAGTGCGGTGTTTGAGGGTTAAAACATAATATTAATTTTTGTTCTTTGCTTTCATGCAAAGAAATAGCATTTGATTTTATAGTTCTGCTCGCATCTTCTATCGCACGATTTTAACGCGTGTACAGCCGTTATAACATCAATAATTATCTCATAAGAAAAAAAGAAACCACCAGATTCAGATAATACCTTTTAAGCATGGGTGAAAATTTTAATTAAATGTTTTCGCTGAATTGATATAACAGTACTATTGTATTTGAATAAGAGATAAATCTGCGTTGTAATCACGTTTTAATTGGGATATTATAGCAGCTTTAGCAGCGAAAGAATTAAATGGAACGGAGAGAGACTCTCGCGTGAATCTCTATGGGTGCATTGTTCTTTATTGCTTGCAATTCGCTGAAGACGTGAGAGAATTTGTGCGTAGTGGAGAAGAGATTCGTGTACAGTTGTGCTTCTTCTTCTTCGATGAACGAAAGTTGGTACGACAAGGCGTTCGTTGGAAGGTCCCGATGCTCGTTTGAAGGTTTCGACCGAGAAAAAGGAAACGCCTGTCTGGCGCGGACGCGAGCGTTTATTTTCCGCGATAGCGTGCTATTACAGGAACGAGTACTTGTCGCACATATGACTCGAGAAACCGTAATGACTATAAATTTAAAATACCGTAGCCTCGAATTTTCGATCCTTCAAAAAGTTATGGGATTCTTTTGCAGTGTGGCGATATCTTAAAAAAATAATAAATTTAAGAAATTTATTATATATTTATATATGTATAAAAGTTCGTCTAGTTTTATCTTATATTGATATTTAACATGTCTATTTGTCGTGACAGTCTTATATAAATATTCAAGACGTGCATAGATTGAGAAATTTTGAGAAATAATTTTTTCAAGAATTCGAGCGATCGGATATTAAGAGTGTCGGATACTTCCGACGGTCCCTCTTGCATATTCTTCGTCTTACTTCGGTTTTACTTCGTAATGAAACATTCTCGCAATGCTTTTCTCTCTGTGATGTAATACTCGGCAAGTTGTAATGCGCACTGCTAACGGCAATAGTATTCCGATTTCGCAGCTGCGCGATTAGGCGAGACGGATCATCCATTTCTAGATGATTTCAACATCGATCAACGTCTCGGATCGATATTCTCCCCGGTCGAATTATTGGACATCTTGCGAGAACGACTTCATCAAATTAATAGCTCTCTATGTTAATTGTCCAAGAAGGATGCGTAGCCGTTAGCTGTGAAAGCCACGTAATTTAATAATTACATAGATCGAATCAGTTTTCAGGTGGCGAAATCTCTGCTTGATCGTCGCTCTCTTGCGATGTTTTGCAAGAGCATAAAGCGTCTTCACGCGATGCGTCTATCACCGATCAAACTTTCAATTGAGTGTCTTGTAAACTTGGCATGTAATGCCATGTACGCTTTCCCTATCAATTGCGATGTCTCTTTAATTTTGAAAAAAGATCCTCTCAACGTTTCAACTTATTAATTTTTAGATAAGCATTGTAAATAATTTTAAAAATTACACGCGACGAGAATATAGATTTTTTAATCCAGATAACAGAATGCTAATGGTTTTTAAGTAAGTTCCATTTGTGATGCTCTTTGGAAAATTATTGGGAAAGCCTTTTTTTTAATAAAAACTTATTGAGAAACAATAATTATTGTTTCTCAATAAGTTTTGGATATATAATTATGTCGTTATTTTTATTAAAAAAAAGGCTTTCCCAATAATTTTCCAAAGAGCGTCACAAATGGAACTTACTTAAAAACCATTAGCATTCTGTTATCTGGATTAAAAAATCTATATTCTCGTCGCGTGTAATTTTTAAAATTCAATTTATAATCAAAAATTATAATTTTTGATTATATTGATTTATTTAAACAATTATTATGCGTTATATTTCTTTCGCGTCAGAGAGAAATGTCATCTCTTTTAAATTTTAGAGCTTTTCGTCACAAAGTTGTTTCACTTTTTTAAGTGTATCATCCAGACACCAGAAATAATCTGCGGCTTGGAACGCGAGCACGGAGCACGAAGTGATTCCCGTATGTGGGAAAGATCACGGCAGGCTCTTCGAGCCCAATTCTAAATTTAGCGTCCTGCCTGTTTTTATAACATTTTTCAGCCGGACGCTCTTAAGCCACACAGCGCGATGCGTCCGAGGTGCATCCACAATGATCTTCCGTTGCAACACAAAAATAGATAAAGCAATTACGCGTTTGTTTATTCTCTGTATACAATTTTTATTTTATTCGTAGTTCTTAATATTTAGTAAACTAATTAACTCATGCATAGCGCAAAAGATTTTAAATTTTTAAAAACCCAATTAATAAGTAACTACATAAGTTGATATCCTAAGAATCCCAATAAATAATTAACTCGCAATAAATAAGTTGAAATCCCAAGAATCTCAATTAATAAACAAGTGAAATTACTAAAATTTTTTCCGTTACTCACAATGTGCGAATAATTAGGATATGTGGATGTTGAGAATTTAGGGACGAAGAAACTCCTTGTAGCGCTTCGCTGCAAGAAACGTGCGCTTTTGTTTCGAAACGCTCTCCCCCGCTTCTTCTGGGAGTAAAATGCCAGCGCTGCGGCTCAAAGGTCATCTCTATCGAGCGACACTACTTAGCTTCACGATAGCAGGAGTATTGTCTTCTGCGATTAATCGGGAAGTTGAGCGAGTGTCGGTGCTGCAGACAACCGAGTTTTCCACATAAGTAAAGGAACAATCAACACGTTGACTCTGCTTGATAGTGCTATAAGGAATACGGATTCACATATCACGCAACAATAGATTGCATGAATAAAAACGAGGGAAATATCATTTTTCCATAATATGGAAGCAAAACCGTGCGCTGTAAAAGCAGGAAGCAAAACACATATCCTGGGTATTTCGCGTGAATAATTCTATATCTTTTGTAATTGCTTTGTAAATATGCGGTGCTGTTCTTATCGTGAGACGTATCGCCAATCCGGCAATGTAAACTTATGCAACCAATTTGACGCTAAAGTAAAAAATGCAATTAATTTATTTATTAATCTAATTAATTAATTTGATGTGTGATAACTAATATATGCAGCGAAGCTGCATATATTATATTTTTCTTCAAATATAGACATAGACGTGTAATAAAATACCGCTTGTTATTCCGTGTGGTACTTAGCAATAGGGTGTGAGTTTCGAAGAAAAGATTATCAGACTCAAGAAATAGCCGACGTTGGACGGTGAATTGAAATACTACGATGTCGTTTCTCTTGTGAATTGATGCTTTCCATGCTCGATGATAGCCCCGAGACGATTGTACACTCAATAGTACTAGCAATAAAACGTAAAAAAGTACCAGACGTTAAGTAAACCATGAAAGAACGAAGAGAAGATAACGAAAAAGGCAAAGAAAATTGTTCCAGGGGAATGTAGAGAAGGTTTAAGGTTGGCGCGTGTTGAAGGCAATTATATTTCGCTTTCTCGGGAAGATGCCTCGCGGTGGTTGCGATTCAACCTGAGAGCAGATCATGGATTTTGTTATACGTCCAAGCATCCGATACTAAATTACTTAATAACGATTGGAGAGCCAGAGAGAAGGAGGCGACGTGTAAAAGGAACCCCGCGAGAAAATGCAGAGGGAGACTCGTGGGAAAGCGAGTGAAAGCAGTTTTTCACCGCGGCCTCAACGTACCCTCGTCAATTGAGCTGTTGGAGATAACGAGCGAGCGAGTACACGACGAATAAACGATCGTCCGCAGCGTTGTTTCCCAAATGGAAGCGTCATTAACCGGAAGCACCAGCGATAGTGCTAATTTCCGTAAAACATAGGATAGCCGCAGAGAAATAAAATGAGATCGCATCCTGCACGTCGGAAAATCCTCATTATGATCGAAAAACGCTCTCTTGTCGCCTTGGAAGTCGCTCGAGCGTTGCCTCTGGATGTTTATTTGTTCTCCAAAGCGCGATCCCGTTCGCATTTTCCGTTACGGAATCGCGACGTGGCCATCATTAGTTTGTTATCAAACCCGGTTTACTCGCGAGCCACTTTTTCTGCTCCACATAAAGGAATTCCGCGCTCCGCGGCCGTGGCGAACGAAATTGGGAAACGCCGCTTCCACGGGCGAGCTAATAGCGCGTGAACGCGCGAAGGCGTGAATGCGCTTCCCCGTTCACGTCAGTGTCAATGCCGCGTGCACGAAAGTGGGACTTTGTCACCGCGAAATGCGCCCACGAGACTTTCACTTATTACCGGGGATGCCGAATAGGAGCGGATTAGCCAGCACCGTGTCTAATTAATACGCGGGGGAACCGGCTTAATGAACGCGCGCCGAAAACAGCGCCTTTGGAAGATTCATTCACCTTGCCGGCAATATCGGGGCTGGATCTTTCATGCCCGAAGAGATTTCACGAGCGAACGGTATTTTTTAGAGTTCTTTATATATGTTTCTGAATGAATATAAAAATACCATCTCTTGGTACTTTCAGCGGAGACTGTTTTATGTCGAAACGAATATTCCAAGCGCTCGCGACTCGGCTTGAGTACGATTCTCTCGTTCGTTTCTTCAGCAGTCAATATGCCATACGCTCTGGCACGTAGCGGAACTTTGCCCCGTACACGTTCTTCGGGCTATGTGGTCTCCGATCGCAGACTTCTTCCAGAATGTCACGTGTGCTCGCAGCGTGTTTGACGAATACGAGTGCACGTTCGCAAGTGCGCATACTCTTACGCGTATTTACTTCCTTATCCCACACGACCGCGCTGCGCAATTTTACAATGTACTGGCGCATCTACCTGCTGCATCGTCATTCATATCAAATTACGATAATACGATAACGAATAGTCTGCGAAGTTCACGAGAAACTTGGGCTCGACACGGTCAATTCTGTCTCTTGGAATACGTAGTTGCTTTATATCTTTGTAAGTTGCGAGTATAAATAATGGTTACGATTACTATAAATTGCCATTATGCTCAATGATGTATTTTTCTTTTTATGGATATAATATTATGTTGGCGACAATTTTCTGACAAGTTGAAAAAATTTATGCTTTACGCGCTCAAATTTAGATATATTTATTTATTTTATATATTTTTAACTTCATGTTACTGACAGTTCTCAAAATTGTTGAAATCAAAATTTATATACAGGGTGTCCAAGACCACCCGTATCAGCCGAATCGAAAACTGAGCGCAGCAGACAAAAATGTTTCGGACAAAAGTTGTAAGGTTTCAAGTAACGCATTATGTAGCAATATCAGTATGACCTTGAAGAGTGTTGTCAAAGTCATGTAAAAGTCAACTTGAAATTTTTAAATGGAAACCCCCATTTTTTATTCCGTATTCTTATAGCCCATGTCGAGACGTTTTCAAAACACTACCAATTTTTGTCTTTTGCACAAGCCATTTCCAAGATATGAAGCTTCAAAGTTGACATACCGCCGGCATTTGCATTACCCGATGTACACCGCGAGGAGGTTGCTCGGCCGGATTTGTATATCATAGTGGCCCTAAAAAGGGCCAATTTTGTGTGTGCGTACGTGTATCTGCGCGCGCGCGCTATGATGTACAAATCCGGCCGAGCAACCTCCTCGCGGTGTACATCGGGTAATGCGAATGCCGGCGGTGTCAACTTTGAAGCTTCATATCTTGGAAATGGCTTGTGCAAAAGACAAAAATAGATAGTGTTTTGAAAACGTCTCGACATGGGCTATAAGAATATAGAATAAAAAATGGGGGTTTCCATTTAAAAATTTCAAGTTGATTTTTACATGACTTTGATAACACTCTTCAAGGTCATACTGATATTGCTACATAATGCGTTACTTGAAACCTTACAACTTTTGTCTGAAACATTTTTGTCTGCTGCGCTCAGTTTTCGAGATATTCGGCTGATACGGGTGGTCTTGGACACCCTGTATATATAAATTCTAAATTAGATCTTGGATTAATATTTAGATTAGAGAGAAACACTTAATGATTCTTAAAAAAATGTATTAAAGAAGAGATTACTTTAAAAATTGATTATTCACACGCAGTTTGAATTATGCTCTCCTCAAAGCTTAAATTAATTTAATTAAAAGTGACTAATTTTAGAAATCTTTTACCATCTGATGTGTCATTTGAAATAATTTTTGAAATAGAACTTTCTTTCATGAACGATATGTAAGGAGTTTCTGTAAAATGCTAAAATACATCAAGAAATTGTCTAATGGTCTAATGCATCGCGTATCTCTTTTGCTTTCACGTGCCTGGATTTGAAACGGCTGGGAGCAAGTTCTCTACGATGCGCGACATCCTTTTGACGGTTCGTTGTCCCTCGTGACCGAAATCAAAGTTCCGATACCGCTTGCGATTTCGCACCGTAGACAGCGCGATCGGAACGTCCGTGGTAAATGAACGAGAGAAAGAGGCATTGACCTCTTTGGCAGCTCGCGCTCGCACACACGCGTGTGCGTAAACACGCACGCTCGCGCCGCGAGCGCGTGTTGCGTAGCCTCGCATTGCGACGCCGAATTCCGGATAGAAAGCCACGCAGATCGTTGTCGAAACATTCTAGAAAGGCGTAAGAATTATTAGGCATAGCTCCTAATTTGCTTCTTCAGGCGGGATAATTTTCCGAGACAGAACAATGGAAAGGTGTAAAAATTTTGACTGTATTTTCTAGTGGTCTGTTCTTTTCAGCTGCACTTCTGAACTAGTGCAATAAGTTAGAATGAGACAAATATATTTTCTTTCATTCTAACTTATTGCACTAGTTCAGAAGTGCAGCTGAAAAGAACAGACCATAAGACTCTCGATGTAACGTTCCGTTTCGATGATTGTCGAAGCTGCGCGTCGATGGAATAATTTTCTGTGAATTAGTCGAATCAGTACGTAACTCAATCGAGACTCGACAGTGTGTCACGACGTTTGTCATCACGTTATCGTTACACGTGTCGCGATGCAAGTCACTGTGAAAATCACTGTCCATTATAACAATGTGACATTGCACGCGTCGCAACGTGTTTCTCTCTCGTGAAAATTTACCGAGTTCATTTCTGCAGATTATCACAGCAGTGTTGTTTTCTGGATAAACGACACGGTATTTCCCGTAGCTATCGCTCGTGTGGGTGTGTCATATCACGATATAAATACGGTCATGATGTTACGTAGGCGCATATCTAGTCAAGCTGCTGTTGACAGCGAAGACACCGTGATACGTTAGCAATCAAAAATGATTGGTATTGTCTTTAGTAATATCTATGGAAAGTTAACGGGGAATGCCAAGAGGAATTTCTCTGAAATGTAAATGTACTTTCAATCCGAAAGTATATGGCATTGTGTGCTAACACTTCAGAAATTCAAATAGAAGTGCTAGGCGATATTTCTTGCTGATCTCCTGGAGCCGTATTGTATGAAATTGGAAACTTGGATAAAAAAGCATCTAAAGACTACAATCTAAAATGGTTTATCGTGTATGTTGAACATTTTGTTGTAACAAATGATATGTAATTGAATTGCATTCTACACAATTGAATAAAATACTTATATGATTTACAAATAACACGATTTAAAGATTATCATTTTTATATTGTTTCGATTCAACATTCAAGTATTTGTAATCTTCATTCAAAATCAAATTGAAGTATATTAAATTTATACATTTCAATTAAGATTGAAATATTAAATTTAGGATGCTTAATTTTAATATTACTTTAAATAAATGATTGTAAATGACAAAAGAGACATCTGAATTATGTCTTGTCCGATATTAAAAAGATAAAATTAAAAATTAAAATGTATTTTGAATTGCAACGTTTTTGTGAATAATACGTCGTGACTAAATCCGTGTCTGAAAAATGATGATTTTTAAATCGTGCTATTCTCACCGAGAAGGTGCGACTCGCGTAGGCGTGAGTGGAGGGAAGATGACAATACAAAGCGTTTATGCAAAACGAATATTAGCGATCTAAGTAGGCGTGCATGTCGGAGAGAAACTGAATAAAGACGAATTCATGAAGCGACGAATCTTGTTAATGTCGTAAATAATTCTGTGGTCTTGGTAGCGAAATAATCAGCAGGACCAAAAATGGCTGCGAAAAGATGTTGCATCGCGAATATGGGCGATTCGTTCTTGCAAAGAGACTCCGATATTCCTGAGCAACGTTAACGACGTTCAGCTTCTTATGGCGTGTTAAGCGACGGTAACCTTTTCCGCTGAAACTTTCAAGGCGATCCGAGCGAAGGCATATTCTGCTGATTGCTTCTGCATATATACTCTTTCGCGGCATTTCGACCGCAGCCACCTTAGATTTATTCATTTTCACAACGATCTTTTTGAACGACGCTTCCACAACATGAAATGGCGCGTCGAAGAAATATCTTAAAAATTTGAGAAGCTTGAAACAAAAAAATAATTGATTTATTTGATGTGAACAAATTAAAGTAAAACAAGCCAATTGGTTCACATCTTTTCTTTTCTTCATTATGGAAACGAAAGCATAGAAAGATGTTACGTTTCTTATGGCTTTTGTATGAATTATTATGATCTAATAACTGATGTAGAGAATTTACAAACGCTCATAATTTTGCACGCGAAGCATCTTTCTTTATAGAAAGAACGAGATTATTCTCGAAAGAGTCGACTTGACCGACCCATTGATGGTAAAGAGATGTGTGTACCAGAACAAGATTTCTACGGTTCCTTCTAAGGAAGGAAATCTACCTGGCAGTCCTTGTGCCACTTCGCGATCATATCAGTCGATTCGTCGGTAATAACACGCTGCTCGGTCACGCACAATTCATTTCCATCAACTACCGTCTGGATAATTCCTGAAGAATCCGTTTTATTTAATATCTCGCTATAATACGCGTCCGTATCGCGTCTCATTTATATCGGATCTCTTCATTTGTAACCAGGAAAGATCATTATCTCTTCAATAAGACGCGGAACTAGCGAATACACCTGCCGTGGGGCAACGTATAGAAATTGTTAAGCGTCACTTCGGGCAACTTCGTAATTTCTATCGCGAGGACTCACCGGACATCAGAGGTTCATCGCTCCCGGAAGCACTATAGTTCTCGCGCGACGCGACAGGTACGTGATGTGCAGGTACATAAGAACTGCAAGTTTAGAAACAAACGTCGCGCTAATTAATTTTCGAGTCTGTTCACTCCAAGGGGTCAGAAATTACCTTATTAGCCATTCGTTTGAGCGATAATTAAACGCAGTCGCGGGGAAAAGGAGAAAGTCTTCGGGTTGCATGCATCGGTCGCTGTAATAAAGCTTTGCATTAATTATGTCATAGATCACGTCGTTTCGCGGAATGAAACTCTAATATAAAAAGCTCCGGATTAAAGAGAGAAAGAGAGAGAGAAAAAGAGAGAGAAAAAAGCTGATCAAAAGAGATAGGCAGTCGATAGATAAAATTGTTCACCTCAATAGATAAAATTATCTACCTTTTGCTATCTTATCGTTCTGACTAGGATCAGAAATAGGCAAATAGATTGACACTTCTTGCACGTTCAAGCGAGAGAGGAAAGGATGACACACGTCGGCCTGAAACGCGTATGGAAATCGAAATACTTCGGAATAAAAATTGCGCGATGCTTTCCAGACAGATAGAAAGAAGAAAGTACACGCCACTCGATGATCCTAGAAATCGTGATACGATACACGTGTCCGATTTCTTCCAAGAAACTGAGAAAACGTAGGCCCACTTGACCGAGACCGGTTGATTGAACGCATCCCTAAGCATCGGGAAAAAAAGAAGTCATCGATATGTATAAATAATATTACGTGAATTAAACGTTATTCAGAAGAGGCCACGCATTCTTAAAGTACGTGACAGTATACATTTTATCGTATTCTTTTTTTTTCTCGAAGGCAACATATGGCATTTTTGCGTCATTCGGTGCTTCATCCGTGTGTATTTTGCCGTTTCTCTCCGTTATATTATCGGAATAACTGACTGTACACTTTATATATTTGTTAACGATTTTATCTATCTCGTTGTATAAAACGCTTTTATGTTAATCAATTTTCTTTCCTCGACTAGATATTCATAGATACACCAAAAGAACGATAAGGTTGCCACAACCACAATAATAGTAATATTTGGTTCAGCCACGTCCTGTGGTTGTCACATTCACATTGTTTTGTGTAGTGCATCTATATATGTTTGTCTCAACATTCACTATGTTTGCTGTACCAAATGCATATAGTTGCCTTCACATCAATGTGAATGTGACAACCACAGGACGTGGCTGTACCAAATATTACTATTATTGTGGTTGTGGCAACTTTATCGTTTTTTCCGTGTAGGATGTTAAAATGCAATTTTTTATACGTACAACGTAATAATTTTCATGCGATATATTAAAATACCGGAATTTTACACTTCATGACACGGTAAGGTTCGCCCCACCATTACTCCCCATGGCTGAACGTAATGATATACAGCGGATACAAAGAGAAAGGGAGGAAAAGAGCACGGCTATGCTGGAAACGGTATCGCGGCAGTCGCGAGTCTGGTTCTTTTTTTTTCTCAACGAACTCCTGTGACGTAGTTGTCTCGAGTGGGACTCGGACGATCTCGACGAACTTGTCACGCGTGTCGTAGACTCTTAGCAGCGCTTCCGGATAACTATAGGTACGAGGCGATTATGGCAAGCTACGAGAGCGCGAGACACACATACTTAATGTGTCTTTCTTTCTTTCTCCGTCTATGTGGAATATCGGGGACACTATCCACTCTACTCTCTTCTCTCTGCTCGCCTTCTACGAGCAATGGGAAATCTGGCACGCATCACGCGGACGCTAATCCGACGTAGTTCCGAGCACCTCGTCCAAGCCATTAGAACATTTTATTCGTGAACTTTAATAAAAGCTCCATCTTGCTCGTTATATATTATGTATTAATTTAATGCGACGAGCATGATATCTTCTTTCACGATGCTGATTTTTATGTTTATATTTGTTACTGTGTGATGTTAAATTGATATTTTATGCTTCACACAATTTTACGATCACACAAAGTAATTGATCAGAATGTTTTATTTTTTTAATCGGTGCTTTTAAACGCTTTGTTTTCTTACAAATTAAAATGTTTCATCTGTCGACATTTATTGAGACCAAACGAAATTCTCGGTACTAGTTCTTGTACATTTTCATATGTAACCACACGCATAAATTATACATAGTAATAGCATACCTATATATGCAAGACAGAAACCTATAAAATGACGTAGGACTACTATATATAGCGTTACATCTCTTTAAAGGCTGTTAATCGCTGTAGCTAAAATAAATATGCTAATTATATGCTGACATAAAAGAATAAAATAATTTAAGATACGCGCGGTGACAAATCTTTAGGATGACTAGTGGCTCGAAAGTTACCTATATAAATGGTATAAATAGATGTCCTCTTTTTTTATGCCTCCGAGTAAAACAAAAACTATCGTAAACACTCGTGATCTAGGCAATGCCTTAGTGAGAGCTGGAAATGATTAATTATCGAAAACTATAAAAATGTATGTAAGATGCCTGACCCGAATATGGACCATCTTCAGAAACATTGTTGACCCTCATTTTACTGGGAATAAAATTAAGAAAGATAATACGCGTAGGCACGTTCTAGTTCCATATTCACGCATCTGAGAAAATAACTATTACACAGGTTAGACTACGAATAAAAAAAAATCGTAATTATCCATTTAGAAGATAGAATTAAAAAAAGGCGCAAGTGGGCAGTGCGTAGGCTACATGTAGAGGTGTGCGAATAGTTCGAATTCGAATCGAATCGAATCGAATCACAGTAGATTCGATTCGATTCGTTTTCGAATCTAAAAGGTTCGAATTCGAATAATTCGAGAATTTTGAATCATCAATGGTTCGACTTCGAATCGATCGCCTATTTTGATTTCTTCATTTATATCTTTCGCGCGACCAATCTTGTATCAGCGCATAATAAAGAAGCAGGAAAATTTGTTATGTAAATCCGGGAAATTTTGATTCGAATTCGATTCGTATTCGAATCGAAGAGGTTCGATTCGATTCGATTCGACTTGCAAATACTTGATTCGCACACCTCTACTACATTGGAAATCGAACCATGTTTGGGTCAGGTATCTCTACACGGAAAGAATGGTTTTGCTGAAATATCTAAAAATTTGGTCAGATACAGATCTGAAAATAATTTTGTTGGGTCAGCAAAATAATTATGTACAACGTCCAAAATGGATGCTAGAATATCAAAACTTTTTGCAGCATTATCATGTTTGAATGTCCTACATAGTTACTTTCGATGATCCAACAAAATTATTTTCGGATCTGTATCTGGCCAAATTCTTAGATATTTTAGCAAAACCGTTCTTTCCGTGATAGACCAGATATCCTGTTGCTAAAAAGACCGCGATTTACGGAGCTTTACCTTATCTTATCGCGATCGGCATAAAACGATACTCCGCTTTCGGGGAAGAGCGAAAAGCGCTAAGCAAGCGTTACGAATGCGGGATTAATCGGCATATACGATCGCGGTGAAACGACGCTGGGTGGGTTGAGGCGTGGAGCGAGGTGGCGATGAGCGGGATCGCAAGGTTACGCGAGGGAAAGTCCACATGGCTGTATCACCCACACAATGCCGTTTCGCGCATTCCGATTCTCAAAGTGAAAGACCGAAGCCCCGACATTAAAAACGTCATACATATGGATAAAGCGCGCGCATATAGGCGCCGTGCGCGGATGCGATGATTGCGCACTCGAGCGGCCTCATCCAGCCCACAATACGCACCGCAACTGCGAAAACGCGTGGAAAGCCGGTCTCGGTGCCGCGAGAAACCAGCGCGTTCTCCAGAATAGCGAGGTCGGAAAGAAAGGCAAGAAATTCAGTGGCGGATTTAGGGTGCCGGGGGGCTCTATGCGCAGAGACGAAGCGAACGAATAGTTATAAGCAGGAATTACGAACGAAATAAAAGTGTAAATAACAACAACAATTTTTATAATGAAAAATAAAAGCGGAACATATCTTTTTAAATTTAGGATTGGGAATAGAATAATTCTGTTTTGGCTAATAGCGCATGGAAAGGAGTGTTTTCTGCATCACGTAACTCTAGTGATGTAGAAACATAATACTATTAGAGCTATATAAAATTACAATGAAACTATAAGCTATCGTATATATCGTACATACATAATACGTATAGCGTAACTAATAAATATCTAAAGGTAAATATTTCTCCCACGTAATTTTATGTTAAATCTGTGCTACTTCGTTGCGGAACAATGAAGCGCTCAGATCAAATTTTTCCAGCAAAATTTCATCTAACGTAAGAACGCCACTATTTTATGAAACTGCTTCTTGATTAACACAATGAAATGACACCGGCTGGAATGTGGAGAAATATACACATTAGCGTAGAGTGAAATAGCTGACCTGACTTCGGTTTCGGTATGCCGTATAAAGGGTATCTACCTCTCGTGCCCTGATCGAATCTGGGAGCAGAAGGATCGAATACACGCGGGCGCAGTCCTCGGTCTAGCTGTGGAGGAGGTGTGGTTACGGTCGGAGCCGGTCGACCTCGTTTAGGACCGGTAAGAGAGCATAATACGAATACGCCGCGCGCGCGGCGCGGCGTCGCGCCGCCTCGGCAAAAAGGAGCGGGCGTATAAAATCGATTCTGCAACCGTTTTGTCCATGTGTAAACTGTAAACGTCAAGTACGACACTTTTCGTTTTATCACTTCTTTCCCGGGATAATATATTTCTTCGTACAAAAAGGCGTGGGCGCGGATATTCTCACTTCGTTTCCGAGACAAACGTCCATTGTCTCAGATTGGAACACTGGTCTATGCTTCCCTAAGCTCTAGTCTACAATATACAGTAGCGCCCATAAATATTTTGACACCAATATTTTTAATGATATTATTTTATTCTTATTCCCGGAGTGTAGG
>NJRP01000280.1:161496-222225 GCA_003063835.1 Aphaenogaster floridana
AAAATGAAGATTTACATATTGTCAAAATACTTATGGTCACTTCAAATACGATTTTCTTGTAAAAGACTGATATGTAAGCAACAAGTTGCACAATTTTTTATTGATTTCGCTATAAAAGTTTATTTTTATCTTTATAAGAAAATACTTTGTATATATGATAGAAATAAAATAATATAGTTAAAAATATTGGTGTCAAAATATTTATGGGCGCTATTGTACTTTAAGCTCTAAGCCTTAAGAAATTGACCAATCACAATCAAGTGTGAGAAGAATACTCGACTGTGATTAGTCAATTTCTTAAGGCTTAGAGCTTAAAATATATGTTGTAGACTAGGGGTATGAAATCCCTCATTTTTTTTTCCTATGAGAGATTTTTGGACAAAGGAGTGGAAATGCTGCACTACACATGGTGGAACGCTGCGCCCTTGAAATTCGAAAGCACAAGACCAGCTGTTCGAGTATTACGAGTTAACCAGAGATAAACGTAGCGCTCCGGAATTGCTGTTTTAAACAAAGAGGAAACGGGAAATATTGTTTTACTTAACGGAACGTGCGGAGGTTACTTCAACCATAAAATCGGTCCTCTCGCACGAAACAATTCTATATTTACTTTGCCTCCTGTAAACATTCTGTGCGCATATGAGTTACTTTGCGATTTGTAACGTTACAATGAAGTTTTCACGGCGCGTTTAGAAAATCTTTAGGAAAGTGTTTCGTTTTTTTTTTTTAAAGAAGCCTCATTACTGTATTGAAAACCAGATTATCAACTTTGAAATGCAAAGTGCCTCGGGAGGGTGTATATTCAAGAATAGAATGGTTCCGGGTCATAAGCCGGAAACCGGTTTAAGTTCGGTTCGGATACAAACTCCATCACCTTCGGCGTTAACAAACGCGCGTTTACGTACCACGATAAACTAGAATACGAATCCGAAATAGCATACAAGTCCGTCTTTGTCGCGCGATATTTATTTATTCGCAGAGATGAGGAAAACTCGTGACGCGGCACCGAAATGTGACGCTATTCGTTGCAGACATCCTGTTCTCCATTTAGCCGCGCCAGGAAGTGTACAATGCGAGCGTCTCTTCTCATTTTTCGCGCGATTATGTGAAACGCGTGCACGTTCGCGTCTCTCGCTCGGGGCCGGATGACCCAAATGAAATACTCGGGTAGATAATGAAGTCTCGGCTATGAGCTGAGCATAAAAAGAGGGAAAAATATGTGGACTAGCGGCATCGAGATTGCCGATGCTCAAATGCATCTAATTCGATAAACGTAGCTGTGCTAAAGTGGATGGCGACGCGCACTGTCGACGATGACATATCAATTGTCGCCATTTAGTGTCTCTTACACTATAGTTATATTGTAATGCTTCCTTTAATACTGCAAGAATTGGGGATGAAACGTACGCTGAGGCGTAGCATTTCGTGTCGATTTAATAGATACATACACTGTTAAAAAAGATATGAAGTTTACAACACATTTACGATACTACGGTAAATGAAATTTACAAACTGAGTATCTGAAATAAAAATTCTTGCACTTGTATAGCTAAATTCATATCACGAACATGAATTTTAATCACTAATATGAAATTTAATACACACAACATTAAATATTGAAAACCCGTTTGAGATTTTTTTTGAATACGCAAGGTAATAATATATATTTTCGATTGAAAATGAAAACATTTGTATATGAGCAAACAGATGAGCATAGTAATATTACTGCTCGATACTTTTATTTTCGAAATATCACTTCTTTAATTTTCAACTTCGTATTTGAAATTTCATATACGGTATCTGCATGAAAACTTCCTATTTTTATATTATTTTTAATACAAATTTTTTTAACAGTGTAGCGTTTTAAAATAATTCCACAATTTGTCTTAAATCCGCAAATAAAGAGAGATTAACGCTGATATCCATAATTGGTTTTGTAGTTTTATCAAACCGGAAAGTATTGAAATTGTCATCCCGTTTATGAAGAATTGCAATACAATATTGCACAATTGTAATATCATTTTATTCGGAGTGGCAGCGAGTGCCCACAAGAAACAGATTATCTGAAACTACCATAAATCACGAACACCGAAGAATGAATTCAACACGATCGTCTCTATCCGCGTGATGCAGACGGCACGCTAATAGCGTGAAAAAACGGTCGTTAATCATGCGACAACGGTTCCCAACGCATGGTTTACTGTTAGACGGGGATTACCCGGTTTGGCATGGCGCAGCCGAGTGCATTTCTTGCAGTCGCAGCGTATTCACTTAGAAGATTCGCAAATTGCGTTGCGCGAAGAATTGAAAATTGAATTACGTGAATTGTGATTTCTAGGTCTTCCCCCACAATATAATTAATGTTAATGATTTTAAATAAAAACTGCCACGTGTGTCCCAAAAATTATTCTTAAAAGGAGAGAGTATTTAAAAAAAACATATATGATAAAAATGTAAGATGAAAAGAATGATAGAACGCCTTATGAGTGGAAAGTGAGCATTATAAACTACATTAAGTTGTAATAATTTCACGCTCAATTACAATCCTGCTGTCTCTAATTTAAATTTACGATAACTTTTCCCAAAAAGACTATATTATTATTTTACTATTATTATAATACTCCAATTCAATTTGCCTAATGAAAATATAAATGCGCTTCGTGCAAGTATTTCGTATAAAAGATCTGAGACACGATAATCGTCCAATTGCGACGGTTTGCTTCCGAGCGACGATGTCTCATATGAAATGATGTAATCCGCGCTCTTAATGCGCCTCGAATGACTAGTACCAGCTACTTATTACCTCGCTCTTGACCCATTAAGCCTTTTGCCTCTCGAGTGCTCTCGAACGACGTCGAACCCCGCGATCTCGGACGAACGGTCCGCCTCCCTCTCCTCTCTTCCAGGTAATTCCTCATCCGTGCCCCCGTCGAAAAATTCCCAGACGTCTTACGGTTGTTAGGGGCGAGTTTAATGCCCGCAATCAAGCGGCAGGCTAACAGTAATTATTGCAGTACGACGAAAAGAATGCGAGTCGCGCCGTAGCGGAATCCGCACGGACCTCTCGCTCCTGCGATCGCGGAAGTCCTTGTTGTTACTCTCTCCCGTTCTTTCCGCTAGCGTTTACAGCGCGTACCCGGTTTGTGTCCGTGCGAAGACACGGACGTCTAACCGCGGCTGATAATCTCACCCGTTTCTCCTACATATGTTGGCATTACCGTCGTTACCGTGGGAAGTAACGTGAGACGAGTGTCGACAATTAATTATTTATTTCGCGACACACTAAGCACTTTTCTTCGCACGGGATGATTCACAGGGTCCGCTTCGCCGTACGCGTTATCACTTTGTCATTTCCGCGCAAAGGTGGATCGAGCAAATAGGTTCGCTTGTATTCGTGACGTTCGAGCGATCCATTGATCGAGTACTTGGATTATTCATTGGCGGTTAATCATTATTCGTGGTAAAAGTGACTTACAAATATTAGATATCTTCAACGATGATCTCTTTGAGGATCTTCTCGCAAATCGATATTGATGAATTCTTAATTAAAGTTTAAGTTTTTGTGATACTTATTCACTTTTAATTTCTTTCTTCTTGAAGATAACCTTGAGAACAATCTGAAGCTTATATTTTTGTGGACCGTAATTAAATTTCTCTCTAGACGATTTGAAACAGATAATTAAGGTCTTAAAACAAGAGGTTTTATACGGCAGAACAAAGCCGCGAGTACTTTCTGTCTTCCCAAGAGTATTGTAGGGTTGAAGCCTTCGAGTGTTATAATATGTAAAATTCATTGGCATTGAACCTCGCCTTGCTCTTCGTCTGCCATGCCTTGGCGCGCCACGCCAAGCCACGCGTCATCTCAATGGAATGAGAAGGTCCGCCTCTGTAACCGAAGAAGAAAGGAACTTTGTAGCGACCCAGACGACACTGTGTAAAAATAAAGGGATTACCCCTTTTCGTGGAATACGCAGTTATGTAGACGCGGAATTAATTTACAATAATCTCCGAGTAGTAATCACTAATCGAAAATTATTATGTACAGTTATGCAGTAACCGTTAATTTATAATGATTGCAAAGCGGGGGGATTATCATAGATCTACAGTTACTCGCCAAATGAAATTTTGTGCATTCTGAGTTAATGCGATTTGCCTATTTAGAAAAATAAAGGAGAGAAAGAAAGAGAGAAAGGCAAAAAGAGAAAGAGAGAACGAGAGAGAGAAAGATTTAATTCGCTATAAGTATACACGGAAAAAACGATAAGGTTGCCACAACCACAATAATAGTAATATTTGGTACAGCCACGTCCTGTGGTTGTGACAACCACATTGATGTGAAGGCAACTATATGCATTTGGTACAGCAAACATAGTGAATGTTGAGACAAACATATATAGATGCACTACACAAAACAATGTGAATGTGACAACCACAGGACGTGGCTGTACCAAATATTACTATTATTGTGGTTGTGGCAACCTTATCGTTTTTTCCGTGTATAGTCTAAGAATTTAGAACATACTCTTGAATTTTAGAAATTTTTTTAAAGCAAACGGCGATGTTTCAGTCGAAGGTCTAGAACACATTCCAAATACGGGGCACCCTCGGGCGTTTATCTACCTAGACCTTTTGAACCCCACTTAGTCGAAACGTTGAACAATCTTGAGGTTCGCTTTGTCGCGTGAATTACATTCGCCTCGGTGCTAACACTGAAAAAATTGTATTCTATTCTAAAATAAGCGCCAATAGGATCTTCTCTCTTAGTTTAAGAAGAGAATCCGACAATATATCCTCTAAAGAGATATTTTTAACATGTAAGAATATTCTTATACAGAATATTATATCATAGAGAATATTCTTAAGAATATACTGTTTAACGGATTCTTCTCTTAAACTAAGAAGATCCTCTTGGCGCTTATTTTAGAATAGAATACAATTTTTTCGGTGAATGCATGAACTGCAATTCAAACCTTTTTCCGTCCTTTTTTCTTTCTTTTTTTCTAAAAAAGGACTGGCATGAAGAATTCTTTTCTGATTTTCTTAGAAGAGCGGGATATTGAGTCTGGTATTCAGCCGTGAAGCATGTTCTCGATGTTACTCCAAATTTTTACGTGACTGTTCGCGTCGCAGACTTTTCACGTGCACGAAAGGCGCGGACAGGAACGCGAGAGACGTAACGGATCAACGATATTGGCAACGGTACTTCGTGCTTGGTCTGCGAGTACATACTCGCAAGTCCTGCATGCTAATGGGACGTCACCGTGGACATCGTCATGCGACTCTCTTCATTCTCGATGATATCCTTCGTTCCGGCGTGTCGCGCACGCGATTTCCCCTGCGATTAATATCTAAATGGTAGGAGAAGGGGGCTCTCCAGCCTTGCAACTTCTGCAATAAACAGCAAATATTTGTCAATAGGGAGAAGATGATTCGAGAAGTTCCTGCAACGTCGTTGCTCTCTAAATTGACGTTGCCTGTTCATATAGAAATGTTAACAAATCATTCAACTTAGCATTACATTAACTATACAAAGTGTTTTATGTTCGTTACTTTAGACTTTAATAATACAATTCATAAAAACAGCTTATTCGTTAACGATGCACTAATCGATACCAAAAGTGACCGGCTTTTCGTGAAGCACAACTTTATAGAAATGATCTAAAGAAATATCCAGAGTATGGGCGCATAGCGTAAAATGAATTCCTTTGTTTTTATATTGGAAAAACTGTTAGACTCTCGTTCTCGACTGCATTCGTAGAAAGAAAAATTCGCGATGGCACAATATTCTTACGTATTACTTGCTAATGATGGGTGCGGGCTAGGTCATCGCTGTTGCAAATAAAGCCGTGACCGGAAGTGAGGCAATTACTCAGCCGGTCGGGCAGCTCCAGTCAATTGTCCCGATTGTATTCCCGCGGTAGCCACTGCCGACACTGCGAACAGGAAAATGTACTCACTCGTTTCGTTTTGGTTTTTAACGACCATCCAACGTAATCGCTCGTTGACAGCCGCGTTTTATCGTGACGCGAATTTTAGGGAACGGCTATCAATTGATCGTAATGATGATCTTTTTAAGAGCTACCCAACGTTCGGAAAATTTTGAAAAATTTTGATAACAAGAGCTAAGCAAATTGGGCAAATTTATTTCACACGTAAGTATATTTTCTCCGAACGAAATGATCTCTCGCGCGCTATCACGTCCGTTCACCGCGCGTGCACAATGCACCGTTGATTGCCTACACCGGCTGAGGAATCGAATCGATTACTATTTCACCTCTTTCCTTTCAGGGTGATGATGTAACGGGACTTTCGCTGTCGCTGTCGCGGTGAGGCAACAATGTCCACACAATGCAATCGCTTTGTGCAAAACGCCTGGAAGAAGGAGCTCTGCTCGAACTGCTTCAAACCGAAGGAGGAACATGCGCCGGCTGACGATGTCTTGCGATTGAACGTCGAGAAGGCTTCCACGAATCTGAAGATTGATCATCTTCAGCTGCAGGTACTGGCTCATATGATATTATCATATGTATAGATGTCTATACATATTTATGCAACTGGTCTTAATATTGTATTTACATAGGGGTAGATCCAAGTTTTTTGCTAATAATCAGATCAAGCGTATCTTAAAAATGTTTATATATTTTCTTTATATAATATATATTGACAATAATTATTACATCGCTTTCTATACAGTTTAGATTTATCACTATTTTAATTTATATGTATATGGCACGTGTTAATTAATACTTTATCGAAAAGATTGATAATATGTTAAGTATTCGAGATTTTATATGAAGATAACACCTGTACCGTCGTTATAGTCTTACTGAAAAAACTTGTTTTTCAAGTTATTTGTGTGTCGTAATCATGTTCAATTAACGAGACATAACCATTATCAAGGTGATTAAAAGGCGTTTCCGGTTTCGCCACGTCGTGATAGAAACGTCGCGTTCCGATTGGAATCAGACAATCGAATAACCTTGCAGAGTATCCTTCGTGGCAAAACGGTTTGTCGAAAAGATCAACGAAAGAGGAACGTTTATTTCCCCGAGACTCTCACCGAGGTGATCGGTTACGGCGGCGATGACTTCTCTGATGGCGAGGAGGAGAGAGATGGGTCTCAAATCGATTCCTCCGCGAAAGCGGAGGACCTGGTGCCGGACAGCGAGGAGGAACGCGCGTTATTCGACCTGACCCGCGCGAACACGAACTTCAACACGGTCACCGCAAACTTGACGAACGTC
The DNA here is from genome assembly GCA_003063835.1 of Aphaenogaster floridana. Lineage (NCBI taxonomy): Eukaryota > Metazoa > Arthropoda > Insecta > Hymenoptera > Formicidae > Aphaenogaster > Aphaenogaster floridana. The sequence continues at coordinate 168,741 of NJRP01000280.1, forward strand.
GAGAGCAATAGTTTGCACGACGCGGCCAAGCCGTTGACGACCTCGCCTGCCAAGTCCTTCGCCTCGTTGATGCTGGGTAGGATACAAAGAGACGCCGACGGCAGGAAGACGACCCTCTTGGTGTCCGTAACGCCCTTCGGCGGAGACGAGTCCGTACCCACCGCCAAGAGGCCGACCGATCGAAAGATCAACACGATCAATTTGCAAACCAGTCCGTTTAGATTAAAGCCCGACGATGCTGGATCGTCGGATAACACTGCCGATGTAAGTACAGCGAAAGCATCATAGAATAAATTTTATCGCGGAGAATCTTCCTGTATTTAATCGTTCATTTAATTAGATAAGAGTTGGATATCTTGATCTTGATCGTATAAGCAAAATTGAATATTAGCCAATTATAACTATTGCTCTATATGTTTGATAAATATGTAAAAAGATAATCAAGAACATATTGAAACAAATATAACATCGCAATTTTTCTGATAATAATATTTATTAAATAGCTACTGTCTTGAATGATTTTGTAACAATTCTTACATTTACAAAAATCCAGTTTAGTATATTTAATATGAAGATTCTTTAAATAGGAACGTTATAAAGTAATATCATAACCGCGAAAGCTATTAGATTATTTTACAATTATTTTAAATTCTGCTTTATAAGCAGTTTTCTAATAGACATTTTTGTATTAAATGTTAAAGGCCGCAAAGAAACTCAATGGACTGGAGCGGAAGAAGACCGATGAGCAAGAACAAAAATCTTCCCCAGAACTGGGGAAGATCGTAGATATGCCGTTGATCACCTCTGCCAATATGATTTCCATCATGCGGAAGGAGACCACGACGGACACCGCCAACGCAGACACGGTGAAGACGGCGGAAACGACGGCACAGAAATACGCGCCCGTTTGTAAAGTCGACAAGAGGAACGCCACAAATGTCCCCCTTAACACCGTTTCAGCGGCAAAGAAGACTGAAATCGAGACTTCGTCGAGAATGTCCGCGCAATCCGCGCCGAGTAGCTACGTGGGAGACAGCGTAAAGAGGACAACAACGACGACGAATAAAAACGAGTGCACGAAACAAGACGAAGGGAAGGAAGAGAGAATTGAGCACGCCTCGTCGACATTTCTGAAGAACGAGGAAACACCGGAGAGCGATCGACCGATAAACGTCAGCGACAAGAATGTCGTCGGCGTTGACAATGGCAAGGAAACACCGCCGCAAGTACACGAGGTCGAAGGGGAGTACGATGGCGCGGAGCGGAAGAAATTCTGTTTTGATAGCAGTCGCGAGCTCGCGGGTGAACCGGATGGCAAAGCGGACGAGGAGGAAATGACAGAGCCGCCGGCGTTGCCCACGAGTCCGCCGCCGATTATAACCACGGAACCGAGGACCTCTTTCCTGCACGGTAGCGTTAATGCCGACTCGAAGGCGAAGCCCGCTATACCGCAGAAACCGCTGACCTTTTCCGCGAAGGCGAGCCCGAACGATGGTCCGGTTATCGCGAGGAAAATTCCTAACGGCGATTACGTATTGCCACCTCCGTCGGTCCAAACCGTCGCCAGTAGACCCGCGCAAAATTTAGGTGAGTAAAATAAAAAACGATTTAAACAGCTCTCGTTTCTTTTTACGTCCATTTTCACTAACGTAGATTAATTTTGATCTCGGTTTAACTTACTTTTTATCTTGTTCCAATTCTTAGAACTAGAAAAAGATAAAGAATATGTTAAACCGAGATTAAAGTTAATCTACATTGGTGGGAATGGACGTTAATTGCGTTTAGGATGAATCAAGATCAAAGAGTAATGAGAAATATTGTTTAAATTGTTTGTTATTTTAATAATTTAAATGTTTATTATATTTCGTATAATCTAAAATAGTAACGGAAATTCTCGAAAAATTGCTTGTATTTATTATGTTACGTTTTACCGAAATTTTCTAAAGACTCAAATCGTTTATTTTTAAGATTTTAACATTTGGGAATGAAGGAATATTATACATCACATGAAGGAATATTATACTTTTAATTACAGTTACAGCTGTATATAATAAATATCGCTACAACGAAAGTAACATGAAAAGATTTTCTTATATCTTAGGCCGCGTCTTTTATTAATATTTGGTTTTTTTTTGGAAAAAACCTTCCTTTACGCAGCCTTTTTTTTAACATCATTACGATGCATGCTACTATCTCTTTCTAGGTACGCAGGATATGAGCTCTCGATGTTCAACGAAGAAGAACGTTACGAACGAGATTTTATCAGAGCTCGATCAAGTCCCGCCAACCATTACAGCTCAAAACTCGGAATCTGCAGATCAAGCAACAACTCTATCGAAATCCATTCTCTCGCCGTTGTTTACTTCCGTAACCGCACCGCCAGCCTCGTCGAGAAACTATTCGACGAGTAACGAAGAGATGGACGAGAATATCGTGCCGGACGAGGAGTTTCCGGAAATTATTCCGGTTTCCGTTTCCACGATGGAACTCGTGCGCTCGCCGAACAAGAGAAGAATGGCTCCGCGACCACCGGAATCTACGGAGGATCTCCTGCCGGTCGCCTCTCTGTTCGCCAGGAATCCGGGGGCGAATCTGAAGTCTGATTCCCCGGTTGTTCGCGAGAAAGAGAAGCGAGAGAGATCGTCCTCGTGCAGTCCGAAGTTTCGCAAGGCGGTCTGCGATCTACCGGATCCGACGAACGAGAGCGCCAAACAACCGGTTGAATCCGTGCCTAGGAGAACGATATCTCTGTCGCAGGACAGCTTGACGACGGAGAAGGAGGTGCGGGAGGAAAAGAAAAGGGGTAGAAACCGGAAAGGCTTCTCCCTAAAGAGGTTCCTGAGAATGGGCACAAGAAAGGACATGGATATGATCACCGGCCAGACATCGGGCGTGAAGACCGATGAAATACCGTCGACGCCGCAACCGAAACCGCGATTAGAGATAATCCATCCGTTGGAGTTGGACGGTGCCGCGGTCGAGGTAGTGGGAAATGACAGGATCATTGCCAGGATGGGCGAGGACCAAACGGATGCTTGCGGTATCAGAAACGACGGCTCAAGGACATCGCGGTTTCCTCCACCAATCGCGGGTAAGCACGAATTCCTTGTAAATTCGATGAAATTTCAAATGTACGAAAAAATTATCATTTTAAATTATCACGTCTGGTGCCAAAAAAAAAGAAAAAATGTATATAATTAAATATATGTATAAATTTATTTAACTTTATACTTATATTTATTAAATATATGTATATATATATATATATATATATATCTCAAACGCAACCCTGCCACAGAGAAAAAAAATGCTATATTATTACAGCGAGGCCCGGGAAACCACCCCCGCCGCCGAGAAACCAATCCCTCGAGGATTGGTCGAGGATGGATTCGGCGGGCAAACCGGTTAGACCGCCGCCACCGCGTGCGGAGATGAAATTGAATGTCGCTTCCTCGAGGAGCGACAAGACGTCGTCGAAAGCCACTTGGAGGCCGACCGCCGCGACGACCTCGGACTCGATTTACGCGAATCTGGGTAAGTTCAGGCCCATACAGTGTAACTGAAGTTAATCGTCGCGATCATTCTCGATGTTAACAGCCATACTCACACGAATCCTCGCGCCAGCCGCTTTTTAAAACGGGAGAGACGTCACTTCGCTTGCGTGGGTACAGCGACCGAGCCACGTGGTGATGCTTAACTCGCATCTTTGGGGTGGATAGATGATTTTTCGCTTAACGAATCGCATGCGATTTAGACCCTGCGCGTCGCGCAGTTGGCCGGGTTGTACAAAATCGGAATTTTTTGAAACTGAACTATAATTTAGGTGAGTTCAAATTTCGATGATTATTTCCGATGGCGAAAACGCGACATTTTCTATAAGGTACAAATCCGGAGGATTTACAAGTCCTAAAGAAGCTAAAATTACTTTTGGAAAGTCACAATATTCTGTGATATGTGTTACATCGATAATAATGTTTCGTAATATTTGCCGAAAGAATTTTATTCCTATTCTTTTGGACGAGCACTGGTATCGTTTCACGTAACGTAATATTAAGCAATGATTGAAGGCTTACAGCTTTTTTACTCTTCAGACACGACTGCTTTCCCGCGATAAGGTTACAATATAAAGTTTGAGAATGGCTGGTTAAATAAAACGCTATTTGTGCTATTTGTTATACTCGTCGACAAAATGCTTCCTGTAAAAGTTGCAAAAGACAAGAACTTTGTAATACCGAACATTTGTATCTGATGAATAAACGTATATTGTTAAAAAAAAATCAGAGAGTCTTGTTCTTTCGATCACTCGGCTCTCTCGGTCATTCTGTCGTTCTCTTCGGTCGCGCCGACTCACGTACGCCGTACGGTACGCAATTCCCCGATGCTGTGGCTTGTTCGTTGCACCTCCGCATCTCTCTGTCTCCTCCTTCTCTCATTAACGCGAACAACGGCGACGTCCGTTGCGCCGGCACAAGCGCGACTACTCAAGCGTAAACCGCGCGCATATCCGCGTTCACGTCTCTCTCCGTTTTCTTCTTCTTCTTCTTCTTTTTTTTCTTCTTTCCGCGATGGTTACGTAACGGTGCGTACCATGAGCAACGTTAGTCGAGGACTGCTCTAACTGACGCTGGGTGCAACTAACGCCGCACGCATTGCATGCGCTGTGATCGGCATCTCGTACGGAGTCTTGTAAATTTAATTAAGAGTTAGACATAATGTACGCTTGTAAACTCGAGGATCCCTGCTCGCAGAAAGACACGTACGTCGATCCCGATGTTCGTTTTCGCTTATCGCGTGATGAGACGTCGCTCGAAAGCTTCGTCGGCGGAAAGATATATCCTCGCATGATCCACGTTAGCGCCGTCATCGCTTGGGCGCTCATAAAATCGGGTTCAGATCGGAGACTCAATATCATAAATTATTTGGACATTATTTGGACATTATTTGGACATTAAAAAAATAATCCACGCATATACCGATACCGATTAGTCCACATGCGTGGAACAATGGGTGAACTAACGTTCATTGTATCGCCACGAATTCGACTTATTGTTAGCGTTGCGCGGACGTTTCCTTCAGTACTGTAGTGCGTTAGGCGACCTAGCTAGCCCGGATAGCTACCCCGTTTCGTTGACATGCCTTGTGTCTTGTGGTACTAACCCGTGGCGCTTGACGATGGCGGATCGTGCCTGCAGCAGCGGAGGATGTTACAGGTGAGGTGCGCAGCGCCCTGGCACCCTCGAAACCCCAAAGAACCGCCAGCATGAGGGACCGAGCAGTCTCCCAACCCGTCCCGAAAAGGGCACTGGGCACGTCGGCCGAGAATCAGCACCGGGATTATGGGCTCGCTGCTGCACGACCCACTTCCGACTCGCCGGTAAGAGAGGCTCTTCCTCAAATCCGTCTATCTAAAGCCGGCTTTATACGAACATTGGCAAATGTGAATCAACTACTCTATTGTTGGACTTTAGTATAAAAATGTTGACACGAACAATATTCACACGTTGCACTCAGCATTCTTTACATGCAAGTGAATGTTCATAAGATCTTGGGAAAGGTAAATAGTGAAAAGAAGACAATTGCTGTAGTTGTCATCGCAATAATTTCCTGTGCGCAATTTTTATTGTCAAACTACGAGAAAAGAAGAAGAAATGCTTAAAGAGAAAATGATGGATAATATCTTTAGAAGAAAACAGATCGAAGTAAATTTTTAGAATTTATATATAAAATTGGTAACATAGACAATTTCTTTGTTAATTAATTATAGAAAACGACGAAATAATAGTTGAACAGAGTAACAGTCTTCCGAAAATTCGGGAGAAAGGAGTGGCAAAGAGATTTACATGTAGAAATATGCGAAGAAATACGAGTGGTCGTATGTGCTATGTCATTCGGAACCGCCTCAAAGTGAGCGCGACTTAGCAGTACAGCGATTACTTGCATTTCAACAGACATCCAACGACAGCCACGTGTACGAGTGCCTCTCGAGCTCGCCCGAGTGCGACTCGAATCTCGAGCTGCGGCACGGAAGCGGAGGCGGATTCCGCGCCGCGTGCAAGAGGAAGTCCGACAGCAACGCGATGGGCGGGGAGTCGAAGGTTCATCATCAACCCTCGTTCGTGAGGTCGGTTTCGTTGCCGTATTGCGGCAGCGAGACCGAGAGCGAGCTCTACGCGCCGTATACCTTCTACACCGGCGACGAGGTACGTCATCGGAGTTCGTGTTCTTTCATTTTGTTCCGATTAAACGTATCTTGCTAATCGAAACGCGCGCGAATTCAGGGCGCCGAGGAGGATCAGGATTGGAAAAACACGGACGACGAGCCGAGGATGGGCCGCTTGAGGCAACGCCGGGGGCGCACCATCGTCCATCGAAGCCTCGAGGATAATTACGGCGCGGTGGTTGTGGCGAATCACGAAGCGCTCGCCCAATTTCTCGAACAGGTACGTTAGCTCGATATATTATCATTATTTACCGTTGTATAGTCTTGTTTGCGTGTCTAACGCGTGTTTCTTATCGATCTTCCATGCACACGTAGAGGAATTTTTGTTCTCCTCAACTTAGACGTAGCTTCATGTCTGCAGTCTTTATTACAGACTTCAGAAGGTAACTGATTCTCTTGAATAGAAATTACATGAAATATTTAGAGTTTAAGATAATTCTTTATCTGTTGTTCCGCGAACAATAAAATAATAAAATGTGATTTTTTTCTGACTGTTACGATTTTTCAGGAAAATCAAGCTGTTCAGTTTCCATCAAGTCTGCGCGCCCTCAAGAACGCGAATCCACGGTTGAAACACTTCAACGTCGACACTTTGTCGTCGGTTTCCATCGGTAGAAGAATATTTTGTCCGGCGACATGGAATGATCAAAATGTGACTCTTTGCATAGCGTTTGATTTAGCTATGCCTATGCCGCAGAAGGACTTTTATCTGGCACCTGTAATAGAATTCGTAGATAAAGTGCCGAAGGAGATAATAGAGAAGGTCCGGCCATCCGGGAACGAAGATGTCGAAGGTAGTACACGCCGAAATTTCGCTACGAAGAAACATAAAAACATGTAGATATATATCTAACAATAATTCTCTTGTTTTAGCGACAATATCAGTTCTCCCATGTCTGCATGTCACCACCATACAATCGTTCGGGGCGATGTCGAAGGACATAAACGGCGAGAGCTCGAGCAGAGAGGCGTCGTTCGTTCTTCTTCAACTGGTCAATGCGCTGAAGAGCCTTCAAGCACGCGGGATCGAGGACACCAGCAGGTCTCTCAGCGACGTCGTACTCTGCAGAGAGGACGTCTATTATCGGCTGTACCTCTTGCAAGGGTTAGCATTTTCTTGCGGAATGACAACCTGACGCAGTATAATAATGTAATCGCGCAGACCTCCGCGGTTCCGTTATTCAACGTTTAACTTCCGTTTTGCAGGAGGTTAAGCATAGACCCGAGCGACGAGCCTGGCGAGGAACGGGTCTCCCTGTGCGAGTGCGCTTTAATAGCACTGCAACAGTTGCATCTGACGGGCGAGCTACCTCTTATACAAGATTTACTGATACGCGAGAAAGCGGTCACACTCTCGCAGGTGAGAGCTCATTTCTATCCAATTCCGATTCGCAGAACGCACGTGCGGAGTTCGCGGATCTTCCCAATTTAACTTTATCTAAATTAATTTTATCGTGCTCTTACATATATTTCTTCTTTAATTATTAAATTTACATTCTTTTTTTAATCTTGCTTGTTCCACAAAGATTGTTGATATCAAATAACAATAGTAGTGCTAGGAATTTATTTTCGCAATAAATGGGCCAGTTAGGTCGAGCAAAGATATTAATAAGTCAAATAACAATGCCTAGTTTTTTTTATGTATTCACAGCTTTCATGTCTTATCTTTCTACTTACACTTAATTTATTTGCCAGCAATCCGTATCTTTCGGATGAAATTAACGTTTAATTTCTTCGGCAATTAGGTAAAATCCGTGCTGGAATTTTCATTGTGGGGCCCGGCCGACGTGCCACTCGGTGGTCCACGGGAAAGGGAAGGAACGCTTCAGAGATGGCTCGACCTCGAGCGGGCGAACGTACTTCACGCTCTCATCAAGACGAAGACAGCTCTGACCGTTATAGACGAATATCAGTTATTATTCTTGGTACGAACCACCGCTAAAATTATGAGCGAGGCGTCGGTGCTCCTTGACGAGCAGCGTAAGCGCTTGGCGCAAAGATGCTGATAGGTTCTCCGTCGTACATGACTAGTTGTACAAATAATAAATATCCGGCGAGAGAAACTAATATTTATCAGTAAGCGGAAAAATGATATTCAAACGCAAAACTAATTTGTAATTAATATGCAATAACAGCTTTCCTCTTATACAATTAATTTATGTTCCTCGTTATCGACGGATTTTTTTTTAAATAGGCATTACGTAAGAATGATGTATAATTAACTTATGCTAACGTGAGATTGACTCGTACGTTGCTGGTGAGGAGTATATATTTTTGTATACAGGATATATTGGTATACGTATAAATAATCTTCGAACAGCTTAATGTTATAAATTATCTTATACGTAATGTAATATCTGATGATAAGATAAAGATATTAGGAATGTGCCAATGCTCAATCGAAGTGTGATTTTGCGCGTGTGTTTCAACGATCCGTCGCGAATTCGGAAGTTTAGAGGTAGCTGTATCACGTCGTCTTCAGCAATGTACGATAGTTATTTATATAAATATTTATAGACATTTTACACGCATATTTGTAGAAATAAACGCAATAATCACAAGGTGTCTGCAAATTTCATGTTCCGGCAAATTTGCGATCGTAATAGTAAGCGCAGTACGTGTGATGTTGATTGTGAAGTACACAAATACTAAATCTATAACGCAATTAAAATCGAGAAGCGGCCAATGACGGTCATAGCGGATCTTAGTGCTCAAATAATATTTATGTGTGATTTTTATATACATTTTCTAATTCCAGACTGCGCGCTGTTACTATCGGTCTTAAACGCAGCTCTACAATAGAATTAGAATAATAATATCGCAATATATGAAATTGATAATCAATTTAATGATACTGATGCTTACAAGCTTCTATATATAAGATCCCCCTCCCCATTCCATCCCGAAAAACTGTATAAGATCCCCCCTCTCTATCCTATCCCGAAACTGTATAAGATCCTCCCTCCTCATCCCATCCTGAAAAACTGTATAAGATCCCCCTTCTCCATCCCATCCCGAAAAACTTTATAAGATCCCCCTCCCCATTCCATCTCGAAAAACTGTATAAGATCTCTCTTCCCCATCCACTAAATCTATAATTCTTAAGAGAATTGGCAGAGATTTTCAATGTTTTTTTTATAAAAATAGATATTCTAAGAATCGCTCAGATCCTTGCTAAATTAAGGTGGTATGAAAAATACTAATTATGCTATTATTCTTTCTCATTTTTAAAAATAGTTTATTTTTTACTATTTATTCTCATTATACTCAGTTCACTACGTTATCTCTTCGAGCACGTCGCCCAGTTTCACGTCAACGTCGGATACAGCTTTTTCTTCGTCGTTTACTTGGATTTCCGGTATGATGACACTTCGCCCGCTCGACGGCGAATCCCAAGAACATCCGACCCCGCTTATTGGCCTGCTTACGAAAATCATTTATTGCGTAATTAGGCGATATGATTAATAACATAATATTTTTAATATTTTTAAATATGTAGTTTATTTATTTGTGAGGCTTGCATAAAAAGTCTTGCCGAAAAATCTCAGGAACTTCCGCAATTAATCATTATCGTACCTTTTGTTGGAAGATGTATCGTTTAATATCAAATCGTTCTGTTCTTCAGCTTGTTGCTCACTGTCGCAATCGGATAATACCCGATTCTGATGCGAGTCTTCTTCAGTGTCGTTCGTCAGTCGTTTATTTTCCATTGTATCATTCACGTTCCCAATCGTGATCTGTACATTATCTCTTTGGGCTGTTTCGGAATTTCGAGATATTTTGGTTGGTAACGCGGGAAGAATCTTTTTCCATCTCGATAGCGGAGTCTCGGTCACGGTATGCCTCTTCTCTGCTATTTTGAACAATTTGCGACGTTCTTCTGTACGCTCGTGTCGTAGTTGCATCTGAAACAATCCATACATATAAATATAAAATCAATAATAATTGATTAATTAATATTAAAACTAATAATAGTAATTAAATATAAAATATTAAACACTTGATACAACTTGATGAAGTTCTATGTACCGCATATTCCTTTATATGTCGTTACCTTTAGATCATTATTCGCTTCTCGCAAAGATCCAGCGAGAGATGCCATGTAATAAATAATCAACGTCATGAGAACAATTAGTGGTATCACTATGCCAGGCGATGCGATGTAATCGAGACATCTAAAGTTTTCGAGGATAAAGTTTTCGATAGATTATGCTGTATATTCAAGATGCATAAATTATTTTGACTATAATCAATAGAAGATAAACTAAATTTCAAATTTGCGTCGTAAAGGCAACCGAATGCTTTCACACAGCATACATATCCAAAAGACGTCCAGAAGATATCCCGAAGATATCCTATTGCCTAAAGATGTCTTCGGGATATCTTCTGGACGTCTTTTGGATATACATGATGCGTGGGCTATTATAAAAAGAACGGGACGTACCGTTGAATCAGCTTCGGAAGTGAGTTTATCAAGCTTTGCGTCGCTAAATTATAAATCTTTGGATAACCAGAAAATGGGCCGCAATACCACGAAGGCTCGACCCAGACTATAGCGTAACCGACCGGCAACACGCACAAAAATAGCATAGTCAATAACAGCGCGAAGTAGAAATTGTTAGACCTGTAATATCAAAAGTGATTGTGACGAATAATTGTGAATAAGTATAGGAAAGTATATAAAACTAAAGGAACAATGCAAATATGGTGCGCAATGTTTAACTATTTATAAATGGGCACTTTAATTGTTTAATTTGTTTGGTAAAAGCTGCAAAAGTGTGACATAGTTTGTGACACATAACATATTTTGATTGCAATAACCTGGAGGCTCTGAAGACCACTTCGTGAGGTACGTTGCACGTCAGGACTGCCCAAGAACGTAAATACATCAGAATGCCAAGCTTAAAGAGATTCAGTGCCGTTAAACCAGGACTGAAGAACATTCCCATCCAAACCATGCCTTGATTGTTCACTAAATGGAGGATGTTTTCAGCTATCTTGAAGTCACCATATTGCGGAAACTGCTTCTCCAGATCCCAACACCAGCAGTTGTTCATAAAACGCACGAAAACGGCGCGGAAGAAATCCATGCTGAGGGTGGCTAATATAGTGAGTATCTAATAAACAGTTGTATTAAAAAAAATACAATAAGCAATTTTTATTAATCCGGCTTTTAATAAAATTCGTGAGATTGATATGTGCTTAATAATCGACATTTAATGTTAAGAACAATAAATATAGACACAATTTCAAGCATTACAAATTTATATTTCTACATATTTTGATAATTGAGTCTTGAAAATATTAAACACTCTCTTCTCTTTTGTTGTATATTTAATTTTAAAGATCCTATTTTCTCTCTTTATAAACATTTTACTTTTAGTATCTTCGTGGCTTATTATTTTATATATAAATTAAATATTCTCGCTAGAAGAAGAACCAATATAAAAGCATGCAAAACATTAGTTTAAAACATATAAATAAATATTAAAATATTTCCTCTCTAGTTTTCTCGCTTTGGATCTTACCAAATCCATGACCGTAAGCTTGGCGAGTTCTTGCCCGAACATAGTTTCCCAGCATGATTGACGCAGCCTTTTGCGTATCTTTGGATCTAATTGTTCCAAAGATATATCTGAAAATGTAAATAAATTCATCTACTGTCAAAAGTTGAAAAACAATAAGATAAATATAGATTTGGCAAAAACATTTTTACCTAAATTCTTCGGCGCAGTAGTGCAAACCTTTTCGTAGCATCTAACCGCACAATTGCTTTTTGAAATAGGAATCACGTGTTTATCCGATTGTAAAGTAGTACTTCTTGGGATATACGTTGTGACATCTGCCATTGTAGACGCGGCGTTAAATTTTTTAATAGATGACGTCTTGCTGTCTGAAGATGACGGAGTTGTTATTGCTCTTTCGATAAAATTATCAAAATCGGTGGTTGCCGATGAATCTGCGATAGTATGCGATATGTTATGTGTTGTCAATTCAACGTCAGTTATTAGAATTATTAATTAATTATTTAAGACAGCTTAAAATATAATTTTAGAATCATGAGTACATTTCTAATATTTAAGAAAAATTGAAGCTTTTCCAAGTGGTTATAAATCCAATAATTAATTATAATATAACTATTATAACTATAATAATTAATCTGGATAATTATTACGCGTATGAAGTATATATAAGAAATTCAATGTACCTTCCACCGTGTCTGATTCGATCATTGTTGACGCCGTAGTTTCATCCTGGGATGAAGTAGAACTTGTATAGAACTGTTCGTCAATCGTCGAATCAGTCAGAAAATCGGTAACTGCTGTCGAATTTGCATCATAATATATTTCGCTATCATTCACGCTCTTGGTATCTTGCTCCTCATAATAAGACATGGTAGAAGACTCGTCGTCGTTATCCGTATCCGTAGTTTCGTAATTATCGTAATCCGGATAACCGTTATATATATAATCATACGTATCATTGAAGTCCTTATATAAGGTGTCATTGTCCAGCAAAGGGTTAAGGAAGATGGTCTCCTGCCTAATGGATGGTAGTGCTGAGTAAAAACAATTGTACAGATTAAATTTTCGCCAAAAAAAATCACACAACCATCTTTTATTATTGAGTGAGAGAACAAAATATATCCATGAAACACATTTGCTATTTCCTGAGTTCCACGGTTATCATTCTTGACTTTTTAAAGTTCGATAAAAGAAAAAAATAAATAATTAAGATAACTGTATTTTATTATATGATGATTTAGATATTTCTTGAGATTTGTAATAAGCAAAGATTTGAAATAGCAAATACGATATGCCTATCGGAAGAGTATTTCGTTTTAAATAGATCATACTTGGTTCCGATATTTCCCTCTTAGCATGAGAATAGGTGACATTGCTTATTAAAACAAGGCTCAAAGATGCCAACGTCGCGATCTGTTGCGTACGCGTCAGCTCGTCGCCGCATGGTATCAATTTATATTCGCAATTCATGTTCGGTTTGAAGTCATAAAGATCGTGTGTCTGTGAAGAAAATACATCCACTGTGAAAACAGGGTCTAAAGTGTTTAAAATAAAATCGATGAAAAAATCGCGAATAATGTTGCACGTCATATCTTTCATTACATTATTCTAAGTCACATATGATAATTAATTACGTACCATAGAGCTTATCTTACGGAATAGTGCGAATATTAGCGAGTAGAGATTTAGCAGGTTTAAAACCATTATCCTGAAACGAAAAAGCAGCCAAGTGTACCACTTGTACTCGTGAAGTATATTCTGTCGCGATTAATAAGCAGCTCTTTACCGCGCCAGTTGTATTCGTAGCTGCTTCCTAGGGTGATAGCTCTCAAGAAAGCCGAGTATTTCGAAGAGTATCGGGAAGAGGAATGTGATCAGAGACATCACAATCGTGATCTCGTTCTGCCGCCACCAGCTCCGATATTCGACAGTGCTCCGCTCAACCACTTTAATTACGGCGAACGCCGATAGCGTGAGCAACGATAACACCGCCACGTTCACGAATATCCTCATCGAGATGATTCTCCAGCTGTAAAGCACGGTTGAATATACTACGTGCACTCTATGGGATACAGAACTAGAAATTCGATATAGAACTTAGTTTCTTGACTACAGTCTTCTCTATATAGAGAAACGTTAAGAAGATAATCTCTCCATCAAGAATGATCAAAATTTCCGATTGGAGCAGACAGTACATATATTGCAATACCGAAAATCTAAAGTTGCGTATCCACCAAAGGAACATAGAGCAACATTTGTGTTTCTGTTGCGTGTTTCCGTAAAAGTTCCAGTATGTATGTACGTATGTGTATGTTTGTTTCTAAAAAAAATTCCTCAATGTTTCTTTGGTGGACATTTAAGAAAGAACAGTTGCCACCACCTTTTGTACATAACGTTCGTCTAATGTTACAATATTGTTGACAGAGCTCACTTTCTCTCATCCTTTTGCTTCTCCGCTTCTTCCAGTAGAGCCTCCTTGAAACCCAGCACGATGCTGGCTGTACGATTGTGCGCGGTTTCCGGATTACCGATCATAAAGTCCCATCCCGTGAAGAGTTTCCACGAGAAAACGTATTCGTCTTCCTTTTCGGTCAGTTTACTCAAACGCGAGTTTTTCGCCATTCTGAAACAAGGTAGCCACGCTCACGTGCTTGCTTTATCACTTTTTAATTGCGTGAATGATTTTGGAAATAAAATGAGTAATTCCATAATATATAATTCCGTTGACAATACGCTCGCAGCACATTTTCCGTCAAGAAATCTTGTATAGAATGTCCTTCAGACATCAATTTTTCACTAACTTTGCATCTAAAGATCTTGAAAGCATGTCACAAGATTTATGAAAGAAGCTGTGCTGCGAGGTTCAACAACAAGAAGAGATCCAGCCGGTACTTGCGCAGAATTGCGACGAAGCTGTACGTGTACACGACCAGATTGGTGACGAAGTACGCCAGAGGTAATCTGTAATTGCTGTTTGAGTCCTTATTGGTGTACCATCCGTAGAAGAACGGGGAGTATTTTAGCATGCCCTCGAATTCCCACAAAGTTAACAGGTCCTTAGACTTGACGGTCTCTTCCTCCAGCATGATCTTCCTCTCACCGGCGAGAGTCGCATTTGCGGTCAATACCTGGCAAAGTGTTAAAATAAGTTAGGTATCTTTTAAATATCTTGTTAATACAGCAGCCGATAAACTATCCGGAAGAGAGAACTTTCACTTCTGCTGACTAGAATTATCTCACTTCAGGTATCGCAACGAACGCCGTAAGGGTTGCCGCGATGACGAGGTTGATCCAGAAGAGCCAACGGAGAAAAATGAAGTAGGACGCAACGGCGGAACCGAAATGGGATTCTATTTCCATGATACGGACCTCCCAAGGTATGAGCCACGTTTGCAAATTGATCAGTTCACGTCGGAAATACTGCCACTTCTAAACAGATCAAAGACAGCAGTGGTTGCAATCCTTGCTGCTATCGATATGTTGCTTCAAAATATTTAATTTCATTAAATTTCTACGACAGCGTAATCACGCGAGACTACCTTAGTTATGAAAAGCGAGACGCGTGCTATGATGTCTTTTGTGCTGCGACTTTGAGCGAGTCTTTCCTGCAGAACGCCTTCGTGTCGTCTGATATAAGTTTTAGCTTGCCGTACGAGCTTGATCTTGCGTCGGAGAGGCCAAGGCTGCTGCTTTATACCGCTTAGAACCTCCTTGTGCAGCTTGAGGTTCTCGAAGATCTGCTCCTGGTTACCGCTCTCCTCCATCGAAATGATCGTGCTATTGATTTTATTATTATCCAATACTTCGATTAACAGTTAAAATTTAAGTGTTGTGCAATTCGATGATTGAGACAGAATTCCGAGATCAAAAATATATTATAATATTAATTACGTAGAGTAATTAATACTATAATATTTACGTAGAGTAATTAATATTATAATATTTAGTAATTACTAAGAGGAGGATATTTACATCTAATGTCACCGTCTGAAATATATCTTTTTATACTTCTATATAGATATCTACTTATACATTCTATATCTATAGAATATATCTTATAGATATCTTCTTATAAAATATCTATAAGATATTTTCTTTTATATACTTCTTATATATCTATTTTTTATACTATAAGATATATTTGAAATAATTTCGATAAGAGCAGCTTTTTCGTTAATAATGCATGATTTCTTTTTCATATTCATCTTTCCAATAAAATGCATATAAACTCTCCAAAGTTATATCAAAAAGATATTCCAAATGGCGATGTTGGAACCACATTGTAAATGAATGACAAATATGGCCTGTAATATTTTTAATACTCAATGCGGAATGCTACTCGCACCTTTCTTACTACAATGATGTTAGCAGTGTGAAGAGGGTCGTCAGTTCCTAGTTGAAGAACTAGAGCGCGAATAAACTCCATACTATCTGCGAGATCTAGATACCGCTTTATATATATTGTAATTATATAATTATCTTGATTCCAGTTCGCAATTTCTACGATGTTCGCACTTAAGATGGATCTCGTAAATAATGGACTTGAGTCCACTCTAGCTCTTTAAAAGTCGCGAATACTAACTCTCCCGAGCTCGTGGTGTAAGCCGAGGATCGACGGCGCGCGACGCCGTCGACGTTGTCGACGCCGAACGGAGACGATGGACGTCGCTTCCGCCGGCTTTGCCGTTGTGTTAAGTTTCGTTGTTGCATAATCGCGCAAACTGATGCCGAGTAATCGTCCTCGCTGTTATTCTCCTCGCCGTCCGCGGTTGACTTCTCCATCGGCGCCGGATTCTGCGAAGTTCTCGCTTCTCGGATCATTGAAAATTACCAAACAAGTTAGCCAATTAAATGCGAAATGGACTTATCGAGGAAATTTGACAGAGTGCTCTATTCTCAGTCGCATGTCACCCGAAGGACCTCAACGTTTCTTCGTTAAGAGAAAAATTATCTTCACTAACCGGCGATAGAGACGCGCTGCGCGTCGTCGCGAAATCCCGTGTCCACGCGTTCGCTTCGCGATCTCTGATCCTCCTCGACGAGATCCTCGTCTCGCTGACACTCGACAATACCAAACGTAACTGACTGTCGACTGGCCGACGGTTGCGACTGCGACGGGGATGACGACGGACCCACCTACGAACGGCGAAAGATACCAATTACTGTCTTCGAACGATCATAGATCTTCCCGAGTCACGCGAGTAATGAAGAGCTCAGCGACCCAGAGAGATCGCTGAAACTAATTTACACGAAAATCACTCCGTTTGCAAGCGAAATCGGGAGCTGCTCTCATTAATTACGGGATGACAGAGATAGAGTGCCGATGAAATAAATGGCTCAGTCGAAATGTATTTAATCCGATTTTTTGTAATCTTTTGTTTAAAAAAATGTGATATTTTTTCCAAACTCTGAATTTTCTACAATTCAATTTTTATATAAGTCAAAGTTCTCTCTATATATAGCGCGGAGATTTAATTCATAAATTCTATGCGATTCAGATCTACCCTTTCTTTTTCTCGGTTTCTTTGTGACACGACAGGACTTGAATCCTTTCGTGTCTGCAAGTAATCCTTAATTTGAGGTCACACGCGACGCGACACACCCCGAGACATCTTACATTAATCATTGAAAATCAACGTGTCTGCGATAGTCGTGCGTACAGTTTACACGTGAAAAAGCTGCGATTCTTTATATAATTTCATGAAATGTACATCTTATTTAAGACATATATGTATCTTGAATATAAGAAACATTCGGCATTTTAACGATTCTGATGTACAGCTTCAAATATGAATTTTCTATTCCACATGAACCAGTGGTTTGTAACTCTCTTCTTCGATAGTTAACGCCTTTCTTGTCTTCTCGAAATATGCTTTTATATTTGTATAACAAATATTTAATTTCTTTTATCAATAATAATAAGAATTAGATATAGACAAAAGCTCATTTTCCGCACATTTGTTTAATACATTTAGTAATATCTTGCATTTCCTAAGAAATGCATGTATTTTAATTAAGAAACACTTCATTAGACTAAATGAGTACTTTGTATCTATATATATTATATAAGTATTAGATAATATCTTTATAGGTAAGAACAGGTATATTCCTCATAATATTTTATACCTAATAGTTTATTTTTTCCATTAAATAATAAGCCGTTAATACGGAAGTTGATCCAGTCAAATCTAAACTCATAAGCAGAGCAACGTTTTTTTAATTCGCAATTTTAGATTATTGCGTATGTTGAAGGAAATATTCGCCGTTTGCAAAAATTGCGAGAAAAAGTGTCGGGTCACGTTAACAGCCATCGTCATACATTCTTCGTTCTTTGTACGACTGCACCCTTTTTCGCAGGTAATCACTTTCCTCGAGGGGAATGATTATTATCGTGTATACCGTGCTACACGCGATCCCGTGAAAATCATTCTCATACTGCGCATCGCCCGTAATTTTCGTTAATGCTCGCGAACTTCGGTGATCGATTGTAAATTAGTCCGCGCTCTAATTTATGAAATTGTTCAAAAACGATGAGAAAGAAAGAGAGAGAGTATCGAGATGTGAGAAGTGAAAGAATCAAGACTATCGAGGAAGACGCTACTTTATTTTTATCCAATTTATCTTCGAACGTTATATCTTCGAGCAACGTCCACGCCGTCTTAACTATCTTCGATATATTCCATCATTGTTTTTTATTTATAGCTCTATATCCTCTCTCAGATTTAGCAAGATTTAATAACGGCTTAAATATAAGTCGGATCAGTTCTAAAGCCAAAGAAGAAAATACGCTGTTGAAAATGTATTGTCCATTTTGCGATAGAAATAATCGAGAGTAACAAAAGACGAAAATGAGATTCTTGATGAAATGGAATACCTGCATAGCCGCTGATGTCAGAGGCGTGGCGCCAAACCCAGAAGAGTGTGACGTTTTGTCTAGTCTTAGAATACCAGGAATTCTCGCCTGGTCCATCAACCGAGTTGAGTCAAGCTGCATACCGTACGCCACAGACAAAATATTCCCAATATCAGTTATATTTCCCGAGAGGTATTAACAGTACATCGTTTTTCTGCATGCAAAACGAGGAAACGTCTTGGATGTCTCTGTTGGATAACAGTTTTAAATATAGAAATACTGAAAAGCGTTTGATTGGTATCACATCAATTAATGCGTGGAACGCACATTTACGCACATGACGGTGATTTACGCACATTTACAAGATTATTAAAAGTGGAAAGACTCGACACTCGATTTAATATTCTTTGGAGATGATCTGATCCGTCACTTGTGACGATCTGCCGACGTACTGTCTGTTGGGAACTTGAACAGCCATCGGCATATTCGCAATAACGAACGTTGTCGTGTCATTAACGTATGCATGCTAAAAGCCACCCTAACACGCATTCCCTTTCTTATCGCATTAGCGAACGTTTCATCAACTCGCACGCAAATTCGCGTTATTTTTCTCGAGAAATATTAGATCATATCACGAGCGTAATTATACGGTGCTAAGTCAAAGCCAAGACCGATGAAGAAGAAAAAAATTATGATTAAAATTAAAAATCTCCTAGAATATTAACTGTATTCATGTTCTGAGTTATCTCTATGCAATAGGCAAATTAATGCAAATTAATTTAAAGCTTTACTCGATTGGAAGTATTGGTCCTATCTTCAAAATAGTACGAAGTCGATAAAAATTTGTGAGATTGTTCTTTTAGTTTTCCTGATGTGCTGCAAAAATTTTTAAACGAATCCACTAAACGGTTGCTGAGTTATAACGATTTTAATTTTCACTGATTTTACATTCTCTCTCTCTCTTTTTCTTATGGAAAGAGGATCTCGACGAATAAAACAGCTGAAAAAATGTTGAAGAAATAGTACCAATGTTATCAGTTTTTTTGTACATCTAGTATAAGAATAGATGAAAATATCTGCCAAGTTTCAATTGTTTTCACTACACCCCAGCCCCAGACAGCACAAAATACTAAAAGATGACGAAAAGATGACGAAAAGACGTTTAAGTCATCTTTTCGTCATCTTTTAGTATTTTGTGCTGTCTGGGACCGTTTTAAAGAAATAAATTATAACTTGAGAAAACTGGCATTTTCACTGTCAAAAGTTTGAGCTCATAAAAACTGCAAATAATGCTGGAAATACCTTTCTAGTAGTAAAAACAAGACTCCAACTATCGTTCGAGTTCCTTACATCTAGATTTATTATGCGTAAGGCGTAGATATTCAAGTATTTCAAATTTCATGGTCTTTTGTCTAAGATTGTACCTCCGATACATCCTTAAACATGCGGTGAGATATTGCGTATAGAAGAATAGGGATGGGAAGTATATAAATGCAATTATAACTCTGTGATCACGCTTATCTTTATTTTTACATTACTTAAAAATATACTGAAAATAAACTCTCTTACGACGATTGGTACTTTTGGCACAAGTTCGTCCGCTAAATGGCGACCTTTTATACATGGGAGTACACTGTAAATGTCGCGATACGAATAAATGTACGAATTATGTATTACAATTCCGTCTCTTCGGACACGCGAGACGTGTGCGTGAGGTATACATCCACTAATTCGTCCGTACGCGACTACCGTTCCAATCTTTACAAACACTCCACGGACGTTACTCGTAAGACGCAAACGAATGTACAATCTGTTGAAATCGCGATTCTCGCGTTCGTCATAGGAATATCACTATACTACGATGATTTATTGACTCTGCATTGAGTGATCTAGAGCTCTAGTGAATCTTTGTAAAAGACATTCTCAAAATTCTTATTTCTCATTGGCAACAAATTTTCACTTGACCATTCGTTCGATAGTTTTTTTCTACAATTCACATTTACGTATCGAAAAATCAATATACTATACATCTTAGAGGCTTCTAAATATTTGGGATTCGAGTTTGAGCGATCGAGGAGAAAATGCAAACCCTGTCGTCCGTTAAATCAAAGGTTCTCAAGCCATGCGTAACTCGTGATTCATGACTAATAGAATGTATCTGGACATGTGTTTTTCGAATTCTAATGAAATTTTCGGCTTCGTTTATCAGTGCCAAAGGTTACGCAGATTCGCATTATTGTACTGGACAGTGTCTCGTCATTTGGTCGTGTGGCGAGCCCAGGTCGTTCGCTGCATTTCGCTCATCAGGTCGTTGCGCGAGGGTAGTCGAGCGCTCGTCGTGCGGGAAGGCGGAGGTCCTGTGGATCGCAGGATGGTCGCCAGACCTTTCGGACTCTGCAAATTATTCTTGTTGTCCTGCGTGCCGTGAACCATCGAGCTTTGCCTCGTGCTCGCTTTCTTGACCGTATTGTCAGTGCGTCTGCCTTGCGGTGGCGGGTCCAGAATTATCGGAGGTATTTCGGAGAGATCCTGTGGATTCGAGCGTTCTTGCTTAACTTTAACGTCGGCCGACAAATGAGCCACGTTTCTATCGTTGGTGCACGGCAGGGGCTTTATGAAAGGTGGCTGCGCATTGTCTGAATTGTCCGTTCCGTAGCTCTCGAGTTTGTGAGCCATGATCGGCGACGAGGAGAAACTGTTCGGTTGAGAGACTCGCAAGGACGCAGCAGAATTTGGGGACAGCTGGGCTGAATTCTGAAAAAGTTGCAAAGGAGACACCTTTCGAAAATTAATCAGGCAGGGTTTTAATTTGCGGCGTTAAGTGTTACCTACGCGGAGCTTTTTCCTTTCTCCAAATAGCATTGAATTTACGATACTTGATGAAGAAATAAAGGTAATCATATTTACCAATTTAATTTAAATTAATTTGTTTAATTTACATTAATTTAAATTAAATAATTATTCATTATATGACGTAGTTTCTAGTCGTTTGGCCTTTTACGATTTACTTTATAGCAAAATTGAAACGTCTACGTGTAAATCCAGCCTTGTGATGAGGGATTACTCACTGTCGGCCCGCTGCACGGAGGTAGAAGTAGACTCGGGCCCATCGCATACGGCGACGGTGTATTATAGGGCGATCTCTGAGGCTGAAACGGGCTTAGGTTGTGCAGCCTTTCCAACAGCTGCGTTTGGAACTGCAACTGATCCGCGGCGGCGTTATTACTCTGGATTCCCATGGCGCCGAGACCACCGGAATACAGCGATTCCGGTGGATACGTGCAGTAAGGAAAGGTCGGCGGATCTAGTTCCCATGGCGAACTCTGGCCCCCGGTCCGTTGGCACTATCCGAGAATACGCAGTTTGGGGAACAAGATCTTTGAAGCCCACAATATTCAAGAGATACAAATTTGTCCCTTTTTCTGTTTTATTATACGTTATAGCTATTATATTATATATATTTGTTCTCATGCAGGGATGATTCTTGATTATATTTCTTAGGAGGTGAATCTAGAGAATCAGAACAAGACAGACATGCCATATCAATGACATGATCGTTTTGACTTGATATTTTCTGAGTTATAATAAATTTTTAAAAATCCTCAAAGTGCTTATCTCTCGTTATAAAGCACGTATGATGTTAATACATATAAACGTTTTAAAATCTTTTGAACTCTAGATTCGACTCATGAAGCATTGATATATAATCAAGGATCATTCTGCATATATATTACATATAATCTCGATTTTTAAAATCCGGATATTTAAGTATATGCAAACTTGAATGTAATTCATTTAAGATGTGAATCTTTAAATTGTTACGTATTAGAAAATGCGAATTATCCGAAAAATAATTTGTATTATCTAAAGTTCTCCAATCTGTACATCTTTGTTCTCTTACCTCTTTCTATTCTGGGGTATTTTGTTAAATACTTTGGATCTGAGCCATTTTTTGATGTCTGACTATGATTGTTTACACCGATAGGTTTTAGTAATGAGTGATAATATTACCTAGCATTCGTTGGCAGCACGTACTCCGAAATCCCGTGCGAAGACCTGTTAGACAACACCGTCATACTGGTGCTTAATTTGTTATTAGATTAGTCGTATCTTAGCATGAAATTAATTTCTCGCAATCAAATACCTCGATGCAAATGCAACGTGTAAGTGATCAAGAGACAAGGTATATACGCAACGCACTGCGTCAAATCACTCGCAACGTACAAAACGTCTTTCGCCCCCCGATTATTTTTACCGATGTTAGTACAGATTTCGTTCAGCGATCTTTCTGATTGTTGTTTTGTAATTTTTGCGCCGTGAGGGTCGAAGCGCAAATGCTCGCGCAAAAAATGCAAATAGTCGAGGCTACGGCTGTTTTCGCCGTCGACGTCTTATCGGCACCAAACGAAAACGCCTAAAACATAGTGCGTGCACCGCTAAGTCATCAGAACGTAAAAGGAGCATTACACATTCGGAGGTACGTACACATTCGCCGGTATAAAGTGTAGTGTGGGTGGGTGGGTGCAAAACCAAAAGTGTGTACAAAACGTTTTATTATAAAGTTAAAAAAAAAAGGAGAAATCGGTACAAAAGGCGTTAACGGTATTAAAAGAGAGAAAAAAGAGAAAAAAAAGAAGTACAAGATGCATTCTGTTAAACGTTAATCGAGATGCAACGCCGTTTCGGTCAGTCGGTGCTTCGATTCCAAACTCCACCGGAGCACCCGTGTCATGGAATTCGGTAGAGCGTTACCTGGCCGAGGCCCGACAGGTCGGAAACCACCGCGTTCTGTTGCATGGACGCGGGCGTCGGGATTTGCGATTGCGAGGTGACATGACCACCGGAAACACGCTCCTGTTCCCTCAGGTGGCCCACCAGCGCACTTATATGTTCTAGCAATTCCTTATTCTGCACTAGAAGCTGGTGCGTCCTCGCCTGAAACGAAGAACGATCGCGCCCACAATCGTAAAGTAGAATCCTAGATACTGTCACAGAACTTTTCTGTTTACGAAAATTACAATGAAAATTTCGTCAAGCACTTCCTTTGCATTTTTACAAGGGAGATACGCGAATAATATCGGAAGAACACGATAAAAGAATAGAAAAAATAATCAAACGTTATAAATCGTTTTGCTTCCGCTAAATTAAGTTCGCCTTGACAAATCAAGACGCCTCGATAAATTAGGTTCGATTATACGGCGATAAATCGCGCATAGGCAAGTGTTGGCGAAATATTTATGTGTTCTGGTAATTGATTCACTTATTTATACCTGAGCTTCGACGCGCGCTGCCGTTTCCGCCGCCAGCTGATCTTGAAGAAGTCGCGCATGGGCAACGGCAGCTCTGGTTTGTTGACTCTGTTGCTCCAAACGTTCACGCAGGAGCTGTATTTCGTGTTTCAGGGCTGTTAATTCGCCACCCACCAATATACCTCCGCACTCGGAGGTCACCGTGCCCTATAAAAAGGAAAAAAGCAAATAAATAAATCGACACCTATAAATTATATAAGTTATTGCAAATAAATGCCGATACCGCGACAAAGGGAATAATGAACAAACTGCGTATTAGACGTAAAAGTTACTTCAAAGTGTACGAATTGAATTGTCCATAAGGAAGTGAGATACTGTTGCGAAATGGAGCGCAAAGAGACGTCTTAGAATTTACGAGTTGTACAAACGGTAGAGCTTGGAAAGCGGTAAACAATTCGCTAACCGTAAAGCAAGAGCAAGATAACGAGCTATTTTATTTTAAGGCTTTGACTTCATCGTAGCTGCCAAAGCATTTCACAAAGTATCTTTCACTTGCGTAGTACACAGCTTCGGTTAATGACGATTTTATTTTAAAATAGCACGCGCCGATTTAGTCCTATTTATACATTTGTAATTGTCTCACCGACGGCGACTGTCTGATTGGTGAGGTAGAGGTTGTCGTCGCCGGTCCATCGTGCGATCGAAGTAGACAGGTAACGGACGTTTGTTCGGGAACCGAGTCTTCAGTATCACCCAATAATGATATGTCTGAAACGCAAGAGGAGGGGGACCAGACGTTACAAACAGAGACATAGATCAAAGAGATGAAAATAAAAGGATTGAAGGTGAATCCTTTTTACAGCTGATTACGTTAAAGTTATTTCTGTCGTGGAATTAAAATAAAGCCGAAAGAGACAAAGTACACCGAGGATCGGTTATGAAACGCAGTATCATTGACATTCACCTTTGTGCACCGGCGGTGGAGAAGGCTGAGATTGCTCGTTAGGAATTTCGTCTTGGTCCTCGTAAACATCACCGTAATTTTCACCGTGATTCTCCCCGTCTTTCTCTCCTCGATCCTCCGTGGTGTTGTTTATGCTTAACTTATGGCACACTTCGAAAGCTTGCCCAACCGTTCTGACTACCCTCATCGCCTGACTCTAATTAAATCAGACTTATCTTATTCTCTCGCCTGGTCCAATTATCTCGCGTGCAATTTCGCGAGTACGCAGAACAACATCGGATTATTATAATATTATTAAAAAATTAGAAGATTTTAGAGCAACAAATGGTATTACGAAGACATATCAGCGAGCTTCCTATGTCAGCCATTTCTCGAAAATTCCATTCAATCGTTTAGAGAAATATTGTTTCCTCGTGTTCAATGAAGAATAGGTCACGAATAGAGATTTTACCTCGAGCTCGTCGAGATCCTCGTTTTCCTCCTCGAAAGGATTCTCGTCGAAGCTGAGGTCGATGCTATTCTGTGAGTGTATCAGTCTCGGTCGCGTCGACGGCTTGCGCATTTTCAAGCAGTTGAAGGTCTCCGGTTCCTTGAAGGAGAGCTTCTTGCGTGGTCTGGGTGTTTCAAAGCCCAGAGGGCTGCCAGGTCCAGGACTCGCTGGCGTTGACGGCTCGGACGAAGCCATCGCCGTGCCTCTCAGGGAATTTTTAAGCATGGCTTACCCCCCTATCCCCTCACACGTCCGCTTCGAATTTTCACGTGTTCGCAGCTGCGGATGCTGTCATCCATTGCGCGACTTCTCACGAGCTACATTTTTTTTTATTTAGATAATCCGTCACTTCGTGGCACAAAGGCGCGAATCGTTTACTCTGAGAGTTCCTTTGAACTTATTTCAGCCTGTCGAGGTCGCAAAGAACGTAAACACGTATAAAACTTTATATACCAAGTGATCCGCAGCTAATGCGTATGAGAAATTAACCGTCAAGGATCTGTCTTTGTTATTTTTAAATCTAATATAAAAATCTTGAGACGTTCCTTACTGGGTCGTTTTAATCCTCAGTTCGCATAGCCTGCAATTAACATTCCATCAAAATAAAATCTCCCAAGGAGAACAGAAAAGTCAAAATAATGTCAATTTGACATCATATTGACCAAATTATGTCATTTTTTGGTCATGATTGAAATCTCGATCTCAGATGACTTAAAAATGACTTAATACTGACTCCTTTTTTATTATGTCTTTTTGATTTTTAGATCGAGATTTCAATCATGACCAAAAAATGACATAATTTGGTCAATATGACGTCAAATTGACATTATTTTGACTTTTCTGTTCTCCTTGGGCTGTTCGAAATTAAATAATGAATAAAGTTTCTCATCATTCGTATCTCTCGAAAGAGATTAATTCTCATTAGATTATTTGCGCCTTCATATTCTTTCTCAAGGTCGCTCATTTCTAAACCAGACATTTATCCTTAACGTTTCGTACATCAGCTGCAGATCACACTCCGCACAAGCTGATCATTTTTCGGAGAACTTTCGCGATTCGCGGTACGCAATCTTTCGAGTGTTTTCCTACCGGACGTCCTACACGGATATAATTGTGCAAACATAATCTTTTCGTATAAAATAACACGGCTGTCCATTAGACGGGAACGTCAATATATGCGAAATGCGCGCGAATTATTATTAAGTAAACGTTTGCGGACGTCTAAAGTGCATTATCCCTGGCACCGACCGTCGCGGTGGTAATAGCGCAAAAGCGTTGCACCGGCATCGACAATTCCTGGTGGGTAATCGTAACCGCTGACGCAAAAATCGCGGGACTCAACACGCTGCCATCTGAGACTTCCGCGTGTCTGCTCTCGCGGGTAAAAGAAAAACACGCGCCCCATCCGCGCGTCTATTTATTCATTTTGCAAATCCGCGATACACCGCGGGTTCGGAGGAATCGACGTTGGCGTGGCACAATAACTGTCCGCGCGCAGACGGTTTTCAATTATAAATAGTCGCCGCGGATTCAATCTGGCAAATTCCCCGCTAAATTGTGCGTAATTTCGAAACTCTCTCTCTCTCTCTCTCTCTCTCTGTCGTGGACTCACGTCGCCCGCCCCGCGAAGAGTCGCGCATTGTCACGCGTTCGCCGATTCTCTCGACGCGCTGCATCACGCGACGGTCGAACTTTGGCGTGAGAGATACCGTTCAAGTCCTCAAATCGAGAAGAAAAACGAAAATAGAAAATCCGTAGGCGAAAAGTGACGTTCGATGTGGGTCACCATATTTTTCATCTGTCTGGGTACTTGAATTGTATACTATCGAATTGCATTTATAGTACACGGAGAAAATTTTATATTAAAAATTACTATTGTATGGCAGTAGCCGTGGACCATTGCTGGAATTATAAAAATTTTTACTATGTTATATTAATAATTATTAAACTCATTAGTGAAAAACATGGTAGAATTTTTTATAATTCCAGCAATAGTCCACGGCTACTGCCATACATAATAATTTTTAATATAAAATTTTCTCCGTGTATATCTCTCTTTGTTGCCTCACCACGCAATGATAAAAAAAATCCGATGTTGAAGATTAGAAATGGTGTAGTTTTTAAACATAAACTCTGCTCTCTACACGTTTTACTCTCGATTCTTTTGTCATTTCGAAACTTGACGGATCATTCCGAAAGCCACGAAAAATCAACGCGATAGGTGGGCTAACGATGATATGATCTGGGAGAATCATTACGATGAATGTTAAATGTAAATGTTAAATTACATTTAACATTTAACATTTATGATTAAATTTACATTTAACATTCGTAAATGCAAATGTAATTTAACCGTAAATTTAATTAACCATAAATTTAATCGTAAATGTAATTTAACATTTACATTTAAACGTACGTTAATCGAATTATTTTCCTGTAACGTCGCACACGCACGCACGCGCACGCGCATCCACTGAGGTTACAGCTTTTTAAATGTAAATGTAATTTAACCGTAATTTTAATTTAACCATGAAGAGTGACCGCAAAATGTTCCCCAATTTTTTCGTACTTGAATTTGTGGTCATGTTAAGCATCAAATGAAAGATCTCGTTAAGCTGATTACAAATATGTCGGTGCAAAAGTGTACCTCCTTCCCGTTCCCAAGAAAAATCCTTTGAATCACACATTTTGTAAGGATTGACGACCGTCTTCTGCCCTCTGAGACCCATTTTCTCAGAAACGAGAAGGAGGTACACTTTGGCATCGACATATTTGTAATTAGCTTAACAAAATCTTTCATTTGATACTAAACACGACCGCAAATTCGAGTACGAAAAAATTGGGGAACATTTATGCGCATTTTTGCGGTCACTCTTTAATCGTAAATGTAAATGTAATTTAACATTTACATTTAAACATACGTTAATCGAATTATTTTCCTGTAACGCCGCTCACGCACGCACGCACGCACACGCGCATCCACCGAGGTTACAGCTTCTCAAATGTAAAAGTAATTTAACCGTAAATTTAATTAACCATAAATTTAATCGTAAATGTAAATGTAATTTAACATTTACATTTAAACGTACGTTAATCGAATTATTTTCCTGTAACGCCGCACACGCACGCACGCACGCACACGCGCATTCACCGAGGTTACGCTTCTTAAATGTAATTGTAATTTAACCGTAAATTTAATTAATCATAAATTTAATCGTAAATGTAAATGTAATTTAACATTTACATTTAAACGTATGTTAATCGAATTATTTTCCTGTAACGCCGCACACGCACGCATGCACGCACGCACGCATAAGCGTACCCACCGAGGTTACAGCTTCTTAACTGGGGAAGGTATGAAAATAAACTGGTCATACGCGGGGTTACCGCGTATCTCACTTGTTTGATCGTCAAAATCACTGTACGCGCCTTTCCCCCGTCGTTATTACGTCGCCGCGTGCGCGAATCTCTTACCGTGCGCTGTCATGTTAACGCGGCGCGATTCCCGTAATCAAACAATCCTATTTCCACTCGCTCGCCACTCCGCGCACTCACTCAATTCGCACACGCCGTTCGGAGATCGTTCAATCACCAACGCGAGACGCGGTGTTTAATCTCGCCGCTCGCGTAGAATCGCGAGCACTTCTCCACCACGCGGGGGGTACCTCCGGCAGGGTACCGCCCGCGTACCCCGGACCGCGTCGGAGCCGCGCGTCGTTGCACCGGACTCGTTTCGCGGTGTCGGGTATCGGGGTAACGAGACGGGGAGACCAGGGTGGGAAAAGTAAGGGAAAAGGGGGGAAAAAGGAGGGAAGGCGGCCGCACGGCGCGATTTGTGTGTAAGTCCTCGCGGAACGGGAACGGGAACGCGAGAGCCGAAGTTAACCGTGCGGCTTCCTACCGCGGTTTCTTGGCCGGCGCGGCGGCGTGCAGAGGCGCGCGAGCACGTCGCCCGCCGCGTCGGGGCTATACGCGCTCCTCGCTGGATTTTTCCTCCGGTTTATTTATAAGCGCATTAATATTCTCGCTTTCGGCCCGCTCAATGGCACCTCCTCGTCCCACCCTCTTTCTCTGTCTGTCGCTCTGTCTCCCACTCCGTCTGCCTTCACGAACCAAACTCGACCCTGGCTTATACGTTCGTCCTAAATAATTAATCCATTTTTTAATTTTACTACGTTTTACTAGACGTTCCTGTGTGAATCGCGATCTTTCTATATCTTCTTTTTTTTTTTTAAGTAAGGTGAAGCGATGAAGAGAGCGAGCCGGAAGCTATCTCGCTTGATTTACTGACCGCTGTTCTCTTAACTGGAGTAGTAAATGGAGTGAATAGCGGAGAGTAAATAGCCGGGAGAACTTACTTGGAGGATTCTAGATTTAAATCGGTCATTTCTGATACACGAACCGCGGCCGTGGGCGAGATCTGCTCGCTATCCCCGTCGTAGAATCGAGATATAGACGAGTGATTATTCTCGGATTAACTACATTGTAGAATCGAGCTCGAGCAATTGCGTTCTACTATTCCATTACGTGACTGCGATCATTTTAAAATTCAGTTTTGCAATTTTTTTTAAGAAGGTGCCGATTTTGGAAATATTTGTTTACTGCGATTTCCTGTCTATTTTCATTCAGTTACACGGTTTTTATTTCATCTTCTTTTATGACACTACATCAGACATTTAACACTCGATTTACCGTCTATTAATTTTTATTATTTAAGAATAATATATATAAGATTTTTAAAATATTGAATAATATTGAAAAGATTAAAAAATAAAAAATATTGAAAAAAAAGAAATATAGGGGGAAAAATTAAATTGACCAATTTAATCATTTACATATTGCAATAAAAATCATGGAAAATCTCAGAGAATACACTGTTATAAATTCTAGAAATTTTTAAAAAAATTACAAACCCGTCATTTTGACCGCTTTGGTACACCGAAAAAACGATAAGGTTGTCACAACAATAATAGTAATATTTGGTACAGCCACGTCCTGTGGTTGTCAATTCACATTGTTTTGTGTAGTGCACCTACAGTAGCGCTCATAAATATTTTGACACCAATATTTTCAACGATATTATTTTATTTCTATCATATATGCAAAGTATTTTCTTATAAAGATAACAAGAATAAACTTTTGTAGCGAAATCAATAAAAAAATAGTGCAACTTGTTGCTTACATATGAGTCTTTTATAAGAAAATCGTATTTAAAGTGACCATAAGTATTTTGACAATATGTAAATCTTCAATTTTAGTCGGAATTTGTGATTAGAATTTTACTGTATTTCAGATTTTTAATGTTCTGTCTTCTAATACTTAGTGGCATATCCATTTGCTTTGATTACTGCCGTACAACGAGTTGGCATTGAGTCGACAAGCTTCACTATGCGCGTGAGGGGGATTTTTGTCCATTCTTCTTTTAATATTTGGAAGAAAATTTTTTTATTTGTATATTTATGTCCTTTAACACGTCTCTTGAGCTTCTCCCACAAATGCTCTTAAGATTTAAATCCGCACGGAAAAAACGATAAGGTTGCCACAACCACAATAATAGTAATATTTGGTACAGCCACGTCCTGTGGTTGTCACATTCACATTGATGTGAAGGCAACTATATGCATTTGGTAGCAAACATAGTGAATGTTGAGACAAACATATATAGATGCACTACACAAAACAATGTGAATGTGACAACCACAGGACGTGGCTGTACCAAATATTACTATTATTGTGGTTGTGGCAACCTTATCGGTTTTCCGGTGCGTCCTACATAATTATTTTGGATGGTCCAATATAATTATTTTTTGATTTGTATCTGACTAAATTTTTAGATACTTCAGCAAAACCGTTCTTTTCGTGTATTCCTTGTTTCTGTAATGTTTTTGTAACGTATGTTGTATAATGCTCCACTTTCTGATTGATCTATTTTCTGCACGTGCGATTTGTAGTACACTATTTTCTTCGCGCAACACATAAATAACTTCCCCATAACTTACGCGCTTCGTCTATTCTCTTAATTACGTCTGTCCGCCCCTCTCTACGTTAGCGAGATTGATGGAAATTGACTCGACTGAAGAAGCGCAAGTGGCCCGACTTGCTTTGTACTTCTGTTTCTGCGTCCAAAAGTAAACCGCGTGTCCAGGGTACGGACTACGGGGCGCACGGACCGTGGAGAACGCGGAAAGCGGCGAACGCGAAATTCGCGCGACGAACGCTGTTCCACGGCCCACCCCGCAGCAGCGCGGTCATTTAACGGTCGACCGTTCGAGAACTCCTATATCCCCCGGCTGATAAATTATATATCGTCGCGTGTCGAGCGTTCTCCTGTGACAATTCGCAATTATCTTACGTAGCTCCCGAAGTGTACGCCCCTAACGTATCGACCAAGTGAGTGCGGCAGACTCGTCTGGGAATTCTTCGGGGTCTATAGGTAGTAGTAGATATGTAAAATTGTTGAGTTACATTCTCGAACGAGTTCGCGGACTGCCGGCGCACGAAGTTCAAAGTGGAGCCGCGCTATTGGAACGACAATGAACGGAGGATTTCAAGAGGAAACGGCCCCGAAGAGGAAATAGCTCCGAAAGTAAACGACCTTACAGCCCGTGCTCTTGTCTCGCGAGAAGATAAGGTGAAGATAAAGAAAGAACGGAGGTTCCCGTCCATTAGGCGAGTAGGCGCATAGTGGTCGTCGAAAGTTCGTATAAAGTTGAAACGTAAAAACGACGGCAAATAGGGACAAGAAAAAGCTTTTCGGAACTTTTGCCCGATATCGCAAGTTCAAAACTTCGGCCAAGGCGGATATTTCTGCGGCATCCTAGATATATCGTCTCCTATGGTCGCCGGTTATTTCTGGATTCACCTAGATTTTCAAAGCGACCGGAATCCTCAAATAATCAACAAAGAAGAGGAACGAAAATGTCTGCGTTCACCGATATCTGGCATACGAGACGCCCAGGATATGCGTGTGCGTGTTTATGTGTGCGCGAGAAGCAACTGGTACGTAAAAAAATATCTCCGTTCGCCTCCGTCAACGGAATCCGCGGTGAAGAGATCTTTCTCCCTTGGACAACTTTTTATAGTCTCGTGCGGAAGCCGCCCGCGATAGAATCGCAAGACGAAGAATACAGTTGTGTGAACTATGAACCTAGCTGATACGTCGGCTAGTTACAAAATTTTTAAGTATTTAATTTATATTATCTAAACAGCTCTTCTATTATCAAGTCTCTTCGATTATACTTCTAAAACTTTGTTTAATTTTTTTATATCGGTTAACTGCGTAGTATAGAAATAATTAATTAATTAAAATTATCTAGATAAGTGTCAAACTTTTTTAATTACCAAGAAATAATAGATAGTCCGCCAGTAAATAATTAACAGTAGTCTTTATTATCGACAACCACTAGCAAAGGTTTGGTATAAAAAAACGTTACGACGTTTCGACCCCTGGTTTGGGTCCTTATCCAGTAAATACTGAAAACAATCACTCAATTATAATAGTACTGTTGCAATAGTAAAAAATAAAAATGCAAACGCATCAAAATTTAAAAGAAAGAAAAGTAGAATATAGTCTTTTCTTCGCCGGTGAAGTGAAAAACAACACAGATAATTTAAAAAAGTGTGCTGCACAAAGCTGTGCTGCACTTTTTTAAATATATTTGGCCAGTCAGGTCGTATCAAACAATTATCTGTGTTGTTTAAAAGAAAGAGACCATACCTAATCCAATCTCACAACGTAAGTCCCTCATCGGCACAACAAGACCATCTTAAATTATGAGTGTAATTAATATTTTTTAATTATACTTCAAAAGTCTTTATACACGAAATAAAGGCTTATAAATTTATATTTTTTATGAAATACTAATTCATAAGCTTATAACGAAATTGTTTAAGAAGTTATCAATTGTCGGTTAAGCTCACAGGAATGAAGAATACCGGCTACTCCAAAGATTCTGTCGCTGAACTCTCCACTCTCCACCCCTTCACCCATCCTCGGCGAGCGTTCGGCGAGTTTCCGGATCTGAGGAGCCGCCGATGTCGCGGAAGATCGCGCCGGTCTATACCGGGACTATTTTAATAACTCGATGCCAAACGGCACCGAGCCGCCACTGCAAATACGCGACAAAACGACACACGTCCCTCCCTCGGTCCCGGTTACGCGACGTCTCCTCCCCGTCGCGGTTTCACCGGGCCATCCCTCCGCCCACGCGAAACGGCGAAAATACACTCTCACTTCGACAGGGATGCAGCGCGAACGGCCCGACACCCTCCCCGCGCGCGCGCGTCACCGCGACGGGGAAATGATCGGCGAAAGGGGGGAACAGCGGGGTGCCGCGCCGAGGAGCCGCCCGCGTTTATTTATAGATTTACAATAACGTAAGTTGATGAAGCGCCAGGCGACGGACGACGCGGACTGCGTGAATTGTCCGCGGCGCGTACGTATGTATGTATTTACGGTCCACGCACGTGCGCGACGTGTAAATCTTAAGGTTCGTCTATAACACGCGGAGTAAGCATGGCATAAGGAGTAAGGATTAATTTTTTCAATATTTATAACATTGACCGACTATCCCAGGTAGCAGAGAAGAATGCAACAAGCATTCCACATTCCAGCAACTGAGAAAGCTACAATCGGTCTCTCTACGTTCCTCAGTGCTAGCAAGTAGTAATCAACAGTAACAAGTAAAAAAGGTCTTTGATAAGAAAGCTTGTTTGCTCCTACAGTATCTAAATTGAGTATCGAATACTGTTTCTCGATTGCCTTAGTTACCTTACTGAAAAAAAATTCTTGGGAAACCTGTGAGATGCATTTAGTATACTTTCTTTTAAAGTATTTGATTATTATTACCGATTATAATAATAATAATAACGAAACATTTTGTAATAATTATAAATATTTGTAATAATTATAAAAAAGCAAAGTTTGTTTAGTCTAGCCAACTAAATTATGTCATACTTATTATACGTTTAGTTGAAACTATTTCACCAAGGTGCTTGGTAACGTTAACCAAGCCTGGATTTTTATAACCAAGCCTTTCTTTCAGTGCATTAGTAAAAATGTAGCCAACTTTTATTGTTTTCTACAAATATTAGAAATTATATACATACGGCTATCGGATTTATATATTCCTACACGGAAAAAACGATAAGGTTGCCACAACCACAATTCGTACAACAAACATAGTGAATGTTGAGACAAACATAGTGAATGTTGAGACAAACATAGTGAATGTTGAGACAAACATATATAGATGCACCAAAACAAAACAATGTGAATGTGACAACCACAGGACGTGGTTGTACCAAATTGTGGTTGTGGCAACCTTATTATTTTTTTCCGTGTAATCGAAATAAAAACATAAAACTCTAAAAAGTCGTATACTATAGGATGCATGTAGTGTACTTTGAGAGGGAAATTATTGATACACTTATCGTAGAAGAATTAAAGAAACTTTGTCGCATACACGCGAAATAGAGAAACGGCTAGAGTCTTTGTTTACTTTACCGTGCACGAAAAATTTAAAAATATTATTCATCTACTGGTTGCGCTTCCTACTTTTGCTACCTGGGCTACGCTCTGATTGGCCGAGCGTAAGAGTGAGGGCTGAATTGAGTAAAAAATAAAACAAATTTATTTCGCTTACGCCTTTAGTTACGCTCCCTTACACCGGAAGTATTTCTCTTACATCTACTCTTATGGCTCCTGCCCACAGGACGCGTTATGCGTTACGCGTGAGTCGCGCGTCGACCAATGAAACGAAAGTTGCACGGAAAGAATGGTTTTGTTGAAATATCTAAAAATTTGGTTAGATACGAATCTGAAAATTATTTTTGTTGGACCATCAAAATAATTATGTAGGACGCCCAAAATATTTGCTGGAATATCAAAACTTTTTGTAGCACTATCATAATGTTTAAGCGTCCCACGTAGTTACTTTTGATGGTCTAACAAAATTATTTTCAGATCTGTATCTGGCTAAATTTTTAGAAATTTCAGCAAAACTGTTCTTTCCGTGTGTATATCTATTATTTCCGGAAAAGCGAAACGCTCATTGGTCAACGCGTGACTCACGCGTAACGCGTAATGCATAACGCGTCCTGTGGGCAGGAGCCATTACTTCTTACTTCGCGTATTGCAGACGAGTCTCGACGCCGGCTGCTGCATAGCGAGGTGGTCCCGCGGAAATAGAAGAAAAATAGACGAGGATTGTCTAACCCGACCGAGGTTTCCGGCTTGTTATCCTATTTTTAACGTAACGGGGTACAGAAGAGTCAATCTTTAAAAAATGATAACTTGTATTACACGACTACGTCCATATGATTCTTGCCTAACTATTCTTGTCCGAGATCACGTCCGATATAGGAAGCTCGATGATATGGATATTGAAGATTAATTAAATTACTATCGCACGGATAAAGATGAGACTCACCTTTTTGCTAGATTTGAAGACATTACACTTGAAAGTATTGCTGCTCCCGTCACGGGCGATGTAACTAAATATTTTTAAATCGTGGCTGTCGTGCGAGACGTAGAATATCCTGAAGAAAGAAAGAAAACGGTTTTTGCTTTATACAAAAATTATTTCATGGCATCTCAATATGGTGCATCGTTTCCCGAGATTGCACGCAACACGTCATGATGCCTACAATACAAAGATTGTTGTTTTTGTACGATATTTTTGATTGCATTCATTTATTGACATTTCAACGTTTTGTATAAAGCATCATGTAAATTGCAAAAAAATGTAATAACCATAAATTGACTCGATGAAGAAAGAACATCGATTGCGATAAGCAACTGAACGCAATGCGATCTCACCTGTAAATTGGATGGTGCATCAGGTATATTTTATTCTCATCCATCCATTGCTGCTGTTTCTTCTGCAAAAAGAAATCACGAATGACGAGTCATTATTTCGAGAATATTGTTAGCTAATATTGGCTGTTACCGCTATCTGTTGCCGTATGTATAGCATCGAAAATATACGGCGCCCATGTGTATCAGTGCAAATACAACGTGGCGCTTGTCCAACATCATTTCTCGTTATAAATTGCAACTGTTACGAAATGCGCGTCATCGAGTACGCGATTTTCCTCTCAATCTCCCCCCCCCCCGTTTTCCTCCCAATATTCGCAGGTGACGTCGATCTTTCTTATTTTACGCAGACATCGTGAACATCTTCAGTGTCGCCAAGAATTTTTTTCTTGGCTTTCGTGTGCAAGGATTGGACCGATGTAGCAAGCGAACGACGGAATCGCGTGTAGAGGGTATATTTATCAACGCAAATCCACAAAAAACAGAAATCAGCTGAATCAGAATGGATCTTGCAAAAAAGAACGTCATCAGAGGAACGTCATCTCCTAGCAAACACCGAAGATTCAGCTTTTGAGAATTTCTATCGAACATTCAAATCGTTTAAATCCGCGCCAGTGTGTTCTGTCAATGCAATGTTGCGCAAACTGTGAGTCGCGAAAACATTCTTAAAAGGTTTGAATGATTGGAGATCAATCGTGAAATTTTTAAGAAATTTTGTATTTGACGTGAACTTTGCGCTTACGGTTAAGAACCTAAAGATGAAGCTTACTCGGACAGCCTCGTAGCCAGGCCGAGTTTTACCAATCCGGACACATTTTTAAAATTATAATTGATATTGTCCTTCATTTATACGAATGGTAAAAAGTTTATGGATCACATCAAGTTTCTGTCTAAGAAAAGGGGTCGCGAGCATAAAAAGTTTGCGCACCACTGTTCTAATGTATTCCCTCCATTTCTTCTTTAAATCATGTGATATACCGTAGAGTCTAGCAGACTCATTTCATTCGCTTGTGTATGTAACGAGAGAATTAGCTTATCCGGCTTAGATAGGGGTTAACGAGATGATTTGAGATTAATAGGCAACGCGTTCGACTCAATCATATACCCGACGCCGACGTATACGTAGCGACGTAGCATTCCATGAGGATTACCTTCTTTTTCCGTAGGGTCACTTTCAGCCCATCCACCGAGACTTCCAGCGTCACTTTCTTTTTCTTGATCCCTTTGGCCTTAAACTCGTACTGCGAATCAAACGGGTACGAATTAAATGAAGCGATCCGCGGTTACGAAAACAGAGCTGTACCGCGCTGCCTCGCTAACTGGGTTAACTAGCTATTACGCGTACTCACGCGGATTCTTCGCATCGCCGCCACGATCTCCACTCGGCTAGTCGGTCGCGGAACCTCCATAGAGCCGATGAACTGAAACGGAAGAAATGTAGCGGTTCGTCGAGGTAACAATTGGCTAACGATTCTCTGGGTATAAAGGGTATGGTAAACAATACGTCTTTCTCTTTGGGAAAACTGTATTTATTGTATCTCGATAGGTCGCGGAAAGTTCACAGAGAAGTGCAGCATCGCGGTTATTGATTCACATTTTCAAAAAATTAAGATTAATTTTCTCAAGTGCTCGAAGAATCATTGCTCGCCGTCATTGATTCACATTTTCAAAAAATTAAGATCAATTTTCTCAAGTGCTTGAAGGATGATCTATGCAACTGGCGTAGCTAACGACCAACTCCTGTATTCCATTCCCGTCTACCGACAATTATCGATGTCGTTAACTTAACGACAGCCAATAGCATGAGGACAATCCTGCGGAAAAGCGCAACTCTCATAGGCTGTCGTTAAGTTAACGACATCGATAGTTGTCGGTAGACGGGAACGGAATACAGGGCCAGACCACACACTGCTTGCGCTCACGATTTGGACCAAATTTGGAATATATTTGGATTATCATTAGACATGACTCTTGGTAAAGCCGTTTTGATGCATAGGCCTTGGTTGTCCCTAGCCAGAGTCTCAATTTTGCGCCTTTAGTAGTGCTTTAGCAGTGGCGAAATTTTCTAGATATGTTATTGTCTGCTTCATTTCGACGCAAATACATTGACCTGCAATTTTAACGTTAAGGATAATAATAAAAGGAAAAAACGAATACAAATAATAAGATAGGTGCGAAGGTATATAATAGCTGATTGTGGGATATTTTTACATTAAAAGCAAAAGAAGAGACTCTATTTGGATCGACTATCAAAGTCTTATTTCGTTTTCTTGATTATCTAATTGATTAATTCTCGAAACATTCCTCAATTTTTTCTCTAGAAAATTTTGCCACTGCTAAAGCACTACTAAAGGCGCAACATTGAGACTCTGGCTAGGGACAACCAAGGCATATGCATCAAAACGGCTTTACCAGGAGTCATGTCTAATGATAATCTAAATATATTCCAAATTTGGTCCAAATCGGTGAGCGCAAGCAGCGTGTGGTCTGGTCGTAAGATCTCTCGGGATATATGCTTCTTCGCCAAGCTAAAGAAGAAACGACAGCGATCTGAGAAAGATTTGATCAACACGTGACGTAATTTTCAGATTTGATCAACGCGTGACGTAATTTTCCGTTAATCGCC
Source organism: Aphaenogaster floridana (assembly GCA_003063835.1). NCBI lineage: Eukaryota > Metazoa > Arthropoda > Insecta > Hymenoptera > Formicidae > Aphaenogaster > Aphaenogaster floridana. The sequence continues at coordinate 207,484 of NJRP01000280.1, forward strand.
TCGCTGGAACAAATGTCACAAACTTTACAGTGAGACTTCGACCTCGTGCGGAACGCGGACCGCCCCGCTCGCATTTATAGTGTAGTGCAAACTATATTATACATATAGTTACGCTGCCATAATCATACCGCGGGAGGAGCACTACGGTCCGACGATCTGTATTTAGAATTCCCCCATTGAAAACGATGGCCTTAGCCACGTGTTCGGGTGATTCGACGCACACGTGGTGTTCTCCCACGCACACGCTTGCGACAGGAAGAGGACGTTCTCTTTGTAAATTTGCGATCGATAGTCACGTCGCGTCTCGCAATAACCGAGAACGAATTGAAGAAGAGTCCTGCTCGCGTAAGCTGAAAAATCTCACGTCGTCTTAACTTGCGTGTTTCTCACTGATGATCTATGGGGAAAATCTCCGCTTGAAATCGACGTACCCCGTCGATAGATTGAAATAAATTTCATTATCGAGCTATTCCCTGCATTATAATTCCGTATAGGAATATGCGTTACTTCGTACGTAGATGCAATATTAATAGCAGAGTTTCTCTCTCTCTTTCTGCGGAGTATATCGATCCGTATTTATAGCCCCACTAAGCGCTAAAATCTGATTCTCGAATAGCATTGTAAGCACGATTCCCGTACAAGACAAATCACACTCAGAATCAAGACTTTTGACACTAACGTCCATTTCCATCAATGTAGATTAACTTTAATCTCGGTTTAACTTAGTCTTTATCTTTTTCTAGTTCTAAGAATAAGAAAAAGATAAAGAATAAGTTAAACCGAGATTAAAGTTAATCTACATTGGTGGAAATGGACGTAAATGTAGAATAGAAACACAAAAAAAATGTAATCCATAGTTTCTTATTTTATTTCTCATTTCAGGATCAGCTTAATCATTTAGGCCCAGTTCCACAATCTCCAGTTAACTTAACCGGCCGGTTATTCCATTGGAATTGACCAATCGCATTTGTTAATTTTGCTTAACGACAAATGCGATTGGTCAATTCCAATGGAATAACCGGCCGGTTAAGTTAACTGGAGATTGTTGAACTTGGGCTTAATAATGACAAGTATCCACAGATTAGACGAAAAAAAAATTTTTTTTAAGATTATCAATAACAGGATTATTATTTTCTTTGCAGATTTCGTGTCATTCAAGAGGAATACTGCTTGGAGAAGAAAAGGGAGCAAAGTCCTCTTTGATGATCGAGACATTGAATTCGCCTGAAGACTCGCAGGACGCTCTTCCTCAAAATTTCATTCTCGGGACACTTTCCCCGAGCTGCCAAATAAACGAAGTATCGTTCAGAGTTCTATGAACCGAGGAAGTTTAAGAAACGCTCGCGTTCAGACCTTCCTTCAAAGACGTCTTTCGGATACGCGATTCGGGCTCCTACGTAAGAGCGAACGTCAACGACGCCGCGCACGCGGCGTAAATCAAAGGTCGAAAATTCCGCACGCCGCGGCGATTTTCGCGGGGGACGCGCGGGATTTACGGGCGCGCACAAAAGCTTTAACCTTTCTCAAGAGAAGTGCCACCGAAATAAACACGTGCACGATACGATGACGTCACGGAGAGCGCGAAAGCGGCGGACGGCGTCGTCGTCCAGAAATAAGCCGCCCGGTATCGCGGCTGTCGTCGCAATTGTTGCACCATCGTCGTCGTCGTCGTCGACGACGACGACGACGACGACGACGACGTCGACAACGTAAAAATATTATTATTCCGAAGCGAGTTTCCTAGAACCGATTTCGTTAGGGAGACCGGGAAACGCCGCGATATTGTCTTTCCTGGCATTACGTTAACTCGTTCACCGTCATCGGGGACTGCAGTTTGCGTCTCGGCCTCGCGATTCAGTCCCGTTGCAAAAAGATCGCCCCGAGGTCTTTATTGCCCATTGTGAAAAATACTAGAAAGGATAAGAAAATAAGATACCAATTGCATATCTCTCTTACCACTTTTCCCTCTCTTGCTATACAGTTTTTCAAATTAGAAATGGATACCTATCGCGGCGCGTTTCATCTCGCAGCATTATCCGAAGGTGTCCTCGCGCTCGCGAATTTGTCCCTCTCCCCGCGTCATTATGTCGATAATACTACAATATACTCGCTGGAAACGGTACTAAGAAGGCGCGAAAATTCTTTTTTACCGCAACCGTGTCAAAGCAGATGCTTTCGTTCCCATCGCACGGCGGTCAGAGGAACGAAGCGCGCTTTATAGTCGACATACATTTTCCTCTGACGTGAGACGCTATCGACCGTTAGTGTTACTATTTTCTGAAAGCGTGCGCTCGCTTGGCGCAAAGCGCACGACGGAATTTTTGCAATTAGAAATTTCCCGCCGTTAACGTCTAATCGTTATCGGAGCTATTCGATAGCGTTACGTCAGTGGGAAGATCAATATCTTTCTCGCGGGCGCAGCTGCTCGAATCTCACATAAATTTGAGCGAGAGATCGCTCGACGGTCCAGTAGTAAAACGTTTAACGATCTCTTCCCGACTCGATGTTTTTCAAACATTTTTAATGTCTTTGACGTGAACTCATAAACTCTCGGACGAGATCGGAAATATAGAAACGCGAGGACGGAAGACGCTGCAAGTAGGGTTGCCAAGTGTCCGGTTTTGAAGCGAACTGTCAGGTTTTCAGGAGTCTTGCCCGGTGTCCGGTTGAAAAGTCAAACCGGACGTCATATGTCCGGTTTTTAAGTATACCCAATTAATAAAACAAAATTTAAAACATAAAGAAAAATTTATAAACAGAGTTCGGATCTCAGCGATGTTAGCGACAATAATCTTTTCGTGGGCTTAAATATTAATCCTCGAATATCACAAATTTTGTTTTTCTTGCTATAAAATATGTTTATTACTAAAGTATAACGCGTTTTCTTATATTTGTTCAAAAATATGTATTTTATGTTTTGTAATTTACGAAATGTTTATAATTTATATATTTTATAATTTACGAAATATACGTCACATGTTCAAAACATGTTTTACTTAATTTTATGTTCATCAATAAAATGTATTTTATATTAAAAATAAGAGTAGTTTACTATATTTTATTCAACGAAACCCTGTTTTTTAAAACTGTCTGGATAACAATATTGTAAGTAATTTTTTTTATTAAATTTGGTATTTAATCTAGTTTTATGATTATTATTTCTGTCCGGTTTTGTCCGGTTAGATTTTGTTACGAAAGAGGCAATATCCGGTAATTTAGACTCTTGGAATTGGCAACCCTAGCTGCAAGGTGTACTTCGGGCTGGCGCGGCGAGCGTCGAGACGAACTCATCGGGAATTGAGAAAAACGAATAGGAAACGGTGGTGCACGTATGGACCGAGAAGTGGATAAGAAATCACCCCAGATTACCTTGGCGTGGAACACGATTCCGCGGTGGAACGCCTCCTCGCTGTGCAGCGGTATTCGCGTGTCGTACTCGTCATTATGTACGAGGTTGTACTGCTTCTTAGAGGGCATGCTGAGCCCAGCTGCATTCGACTACGCTCGTCCAGCCTGGCTGCAATTATAATAAACGGACTATTAGCATTTTCATGCGCGGATAAATGTATTCCCGTAACGGACGCTCATTTCTAACGATAAGGCAGTTGTCAAATTTCAAAGAGACTTCCGTGCTTCGAAGCTGGATAGAAAACGCAAGAAACCAGGTGGTGGAATTAAATGCGAGACGTCGTGAGCGTGCCCACGATGATTGTACAATTTTTCGCAGCGTTATAATTCCCGAACGATCGTCTTTGATTTCTAGAAGCGACTTCCACCGAAATCGGTGAAAGAAGTTAGCCGAAGTTTAATTCCGCACTTTCTTCTAATCCTGCATTTAGGAGAAACAAAGTATCACTTAAATTTCACTGAATTTTAACCAACGGAAACAATCTTATACTCTCTGTTCCGAGAGTCGAGGATTTAAATTGACCATTAGGATACGTTTAGGGTAGCGTTTTCTCTCTAAAAATCGGAACACTTCTTATGGGAAGCCGTCAATTCTATTTTCTATCGGAAACGATTTTAAGTCGGCGATGAAAATAAGTAAGCCGGAGTAATGAGCGTGATACATGCGTGTTACTAAACCGCGTTCGTGACTATGCTGCATATATAGTCATTTTCGATGCACTTAAAAGGTACACGATAACTTGTAAGCGCTGATTTCCTATCGTAAGCGCATGGTTGCTGTTTCATTCACGGAACACCGCGGGTATGTTTACCGTGGGCGTGTAATTCACGGATAACAATCCAATTTACGCGATTTGATGTGGTAGTGCTAGAGCGCGAGTACTGAAATTGGAAATTTCGTGAATTTTTAAAAAGTACTCTTCTACGGTTTCCATTTATATATATATGTATAATATAAATTCTAACATGGATAATTCTAATATTTATATAGATAATTAAGAACAATATGGATAAATCTAATGCATAGATAATTAAGAACAATATGAATAAATCTAATGTGTAGATAATTAAGGATAATATGGATAAATCTAATACATAGATAATTAAGGATAATACTTATATAGGATGTACTTGAGCGAATATATCTTCATTTATAAAAAATTGACAGATGACAAACAGTAATTTTCACACATTCGAGTAATCTATAAAACTCGCGATAAATTATTAAAAAGACAAGAAACACGGAAAGAACGATTTTGCTGAAGTATCTAAAAATTTAGCCAGATACAGATCTGAAAATAATTATGTTGGACCATCCAAAATAATTATGTAGGACACTCAAGCATAATGACAATGCTGCAAAAAGTTTTGACATCCTAGCAAACAGCTTGAGCGTCCTACATAATTATCTTGGATGGTACAACATAATTATTTTCTGATCTGCATCTAACTAAATTTTTAGATACTTCAGCAAAACCGTTCTTTCCGTGAAGAATACTATTTGACATAACGCGTATCAATTGGTCTGTTCTTTTTGGCTGCACTTCTGAACCAGTGCGATAAGTTAGAATGAGACAAATATATTTTCTTTCATTCTAACTTATTGCACTAGTTCAGAAGTGTAGCAAAAAGAACAGGCCAAATGTGTATCGACGAGCGACCCTCAATGCTAAAACCGGAGTTTTCGTTTCGTGACACGCGCGCGATCGTCGGATAAGGGTTATCGCTGGATAAGAATTGATGGTATCTCTTAAAACTATTTCTCGCCTCATTAAGATACATATATTCCCCGACACTTTCGTACAACACGGGTGCCCTTGGCGAACCCCTTTCCTTTTTTTCTTTTTGGAAGGGAAATTCTTTTCAAGCACGCGAGCCGAGAGTCGCGCGAGTCACGGAGCCGCGTTTCAGAAGCCCGGAGAAGAGAACACTCGCGGTACTCGTGATACCGAGGGGGAGACGCGCCGCCGTTTCCGCTGCGAGATGCCAGCCGCGAGATGCATCATCGGAGGAGATGCCCCCTTTGTGCACGCGCACCTGAGCTAAGCGGCGTTCACACCGGCGCGGCTCGGCGCGGCGCGTCAGACAAAGGAAATCCGCGCGCACTTGCAGATGCAGTAAACGGTTGCTGGAAATACGCAGCGGTGCACGTGCGGCGCATACGTACAAGGAGGCTGTCAAGATCATCTGTTTACGATGAACGAGCTCCGTGAAAACGCATGCGGCGCAGCAATCCAAGATCTTAGATACCGGAGTCGTGTAAGTGTCTCGATCGATGCGGTAAAGAAGGGATTTCCGCCCGATGCCTCCGGTTAGCAAAATCGGTATACAAATTATTGGCCGCGTTCAGCGGAAAAAGCAGCTTTGCAACTGTTGTAAGATTCTTTAATATGATTGGTTCTTGCCTTTAGTTCCTCCTGGATCTAAATGTATGTTGCGCGTCTGCTTTCTGTGCCAAAGATCCAGGTTCAAATCCACTCAGAACATATCATGTTTTTAATTGATCACCACCTCTCGGAAGGCAATGGCAAACCACTGAGAGTACACGGAAAGAACGGTTTTGCTGAAATATTAAAAAATTTGGCCAGATACAGATCTGAAAAATAATTTTGTTGGATCATCAAAATAATTATGTAGGACGGCTAAAATAGTTGCTAGAATATCAAAACTTTTTGCAGCATTATCATTATGTTGGAGTGTCCTACATAATTATTTTGATGATCCAACAAAATTATTTTTCAGATCTGTATCTGGCCAAATTTTTTAATATTTCAGCAAAACCATTCTTTCCGTGTACCTTTGTCAAGACAGTCACCATGGAGCATGCATGGTGGTCGCAAACATCCATCAATGGAAATGCATATAAACCAATCATATTAAAAAATTTTACAACGGTTGCAAAGCTGCTTTTTCTGCTGAACGTAGCCATTGAAAAAGAGCCACTCCGCTTTTATCAGGGAGCAAGCTCCAAACGCGTCACCGCGCAGCTATGTCGATGGGGGATGGAGAGGCTGACTTCCACGCGATTGTTTGTTGCGAAAGCGTTTCAAGCAACCCAGCGTTTGTGCAAAATCATCGAGATTATTAGCGCACGTGGAGCCCGGCAGGTTTCGCTGGACACGTTGAAAATTAATATAATATAACTTGACGAGACCGTCGACGTAGCACACCTGTTACCCGATACGCTACGCATGTCGAATGATGAATGAAGCACTATCGCGTCGCGTTCGTAAATAAAATCTTAATCGCCTCCGAGATCAGAGGATTTCGCTGCGGGCACCACGTGTCCCCCCGCGAACGGGTGCAGCGGGTTCGACGAACCGAAAAGACTTCGTTCCCCATTCGAAGACGAGTTCTCTCCGACGACTCGTTCGACCGCTGGTGGCCGATGGAAAGAAAAAAAAGGAGGAAAGAGGGGAAAAGGGGATGGTGAGGCACGGTCGAAAGTCTTACCTAAAAGCTGATTGGACGATCGGCCGGCGTTGGTTCCGTTCATTAACCGTGGCGATGCGTCTCCACGGCGAGGGACGGCCGGACGACGGTCCCCGCGCGAAAATCGATTTCACGTGTGAACGCAGCCTTACGGTGGCGGATAGGCCGGTCAGGCGAGAGGGGTACGCTCGCGTTCGCGCACGCATTCGGGTTCCGCTGTAATAAAGGTGGCGAGGAACCACCGACGACGAGCCATACCACGTTACACATGCACACAGGGAGTCTCGCTCGGTCGCTCGCTCGCTCGGCAGGTAGAGGCCAGTCCTCTCTCTCTCCCTCTCCCTCTCTCCCACCCTTTTTCTCTCCTTTCTCTCCCTCTTTCTCTCCCCCTCTCTTTCTCTCTCTCTTTTCTTGGAAACAGATGACAGAGCGGCACGGTCACCGCGGCTCACCGGACGTTCCGCGTCCTACGGGATTACACGGGATAACTACTCCGATCATTCTATTCACGAGAAACGTCACTGAACGAGCCGCGGTTATCACTACGATCACTCGAATTCGCGCTGATTATTCGGCGACTGGACTTCGAGGGAGCCGCATCGAGCGTACGTGGACGAGGAGGAGGCGGTCGTGAGCCGCGCGCGACCAGCGACGGCCGACGTGAGACAATGAGGAATCCGAGAAGAGAAAGACGGGATGAAAAAAAAAAAAAATAGAAGAGAGGACGAGCGAGTGAGGACTCGCTCGAGAAAAGAAGGGAGCGGAGAAGCTGCGGCTCGCGCGAGCGACAGAACAATATTTATACTGGCATGGCACGACGTTCGCGACGCGGCACCTCCAGCAGCGTGCCTCGCGCCGCGCACTTCGGTTATCCCCGTTCGAGCCCGAGGAGTCGATAGACCGCAACAACGCGCGCGCTACCGCTCCTTACGTTCTTATGTCGCGCCGTCGGGCCCTGAGAGAGGGAGAGGGAGAGAGAGAGAGAAAGAGAGAGGAAGAAGAAAAAAAAGAGAGAAAAGTACTCCGTACCCCGCTTCCCGCGTCTCGCGCGGAGTAGCGTGGCTCGCGCGGGACGGGAAAACACGTACTGTGCTGTAGAACGCGAGGGGCGCGCGTTCGACCCGGGGGACTGTCGGAGCGGAGTACAGTCAGTCGCGGCGACGACGCGCCATGCGCGAGCGTTAGCGCGCGCAGTGCCCTACGAACGCGGTACGCGACGCGGCATCCCCACCGCGAGCGGCACCCGGCATCGCACTGAACGCCGTACCCGCGAGCCTGTATTTAGCCGGCTTGTGCAGCACCCGCCGCGCCGCTTCTGAGTTCTGAGGCGGCGCGCAGCCGTCGCCGAGCGCGGCCGAGGCCGTCAGCCGTGCCGCGCCGTGCCCGACGGCCCGAGGTCGCGACCCACGACCGATCACCGATGCGCGATCGGAGGGATTCTCCCCACCACGTGGCAGCGCCGACCCACGTGACCGCCCGATCGACAGTGTCGTGCTCGGACGCGATACTGGAGGGCGCTCTCGGGGCCTCGCATTATTTTTTTTTCTTCTTGCGTTTTTTTCTGCTGTTTATATTAATGATATATGAAATAGGTGTTTAATTACGTTGAACACATATATTGATATTATATGTAGTAGTGGGCATTATTGATATTGTAAAGGAGAGAGAGCTATTGATCGTGATGATAAAATTAATGTACTATCTTCTTTTCTATGCTTCGAGATATATTTGAATATAATTGAAAAAGTTACAAGTTATACATTTTAGAATTGTAGTTACTTATGTAATTTTGTATTTGTTGTTAAATACCGGTAGTGTTATTTGCGATTTTCCTTATTCTTGCAACAAATATTGATGTAATAACTCATGGCTGCAGACATGAAAAGTCAATAAGTTTTATCAAGAAAGTATATTATTTAAGATAGTATGTCAGACTTTCAAAAGTAACAGCATTGCCATAATATTTTGCTAAGATGTTTAATAATGTATTTTGTTCCTACATATGAAATTTAAAGTCAATTTACCGTATTGTTTTCAAGAAAATTATTATTATAACGTCTGTAAGACGTAATATAGACGTCTTACAGACGTCTTATCTTTGAAAATCTGACGTAAAGCGTCTATATTACGTCTTGCGTCGTTATAATAATAATTTTTTTGAAAACAATACGGTAAATTGACTTCAAATTTTATATGTAGGAATGAAATACATTATTAACATCTTAGCAAAATATTATGGCAATGCTGTTATTTTTGAAGGTCTGACATACATCTTTAATTAAAGACTTTGATACAATTTCTTCTGGTATTTTAAATTTATTTTTAATTACTCATGGGATTAATTGTTCTGTATATCCTGATAAAATATACGTTACTAAAGATCATTTGACGCGCTATCGCGCTTGCGCAAAAGATTCCTCAATCACTGCGCTTTGCAAATTACTAAAGATCACTTGACGCGCTGTCGCGCTTACGCAACAGATCTTTCAATCACTGACGCTTTGAAAACGATAGGTTTGTTTTCTGTTCTTTAACTAGTGTAGCCAGTTCAGGAACAGAAAACAAACTTAAGCCCATCGCACATGAAATGCATAGCGTAGCATAAGCATAGCATAAAGGTGGAAGCACATAAAATTGCAGGAGCTATGGGCAGATTGCAGAAGCCATAGCGCATTATGTATTTTTATGTAAATTGGAAATTCAGAAGCCATGGACAGAATGCAAATACCATAGCGCATGTGCTATGGCTTCTGCATTTTGCCCATGGCTTCTGAATTTCCAATCTACATAAAAATACATAATGCGCTATGGCTTCTGCAATCTGCCCATGGCTTCTGCAATTTTATGTGCTTCCATCTTAAGACCGCTAAACCAATGAGCATCCAGCATAAAGTCGCCATATTGATTTACATAAGATGCTCATTGGTCCAGCGATCTTATGTTATGCTTATGCAGCCTATGTAATTTCATGTACGATGGGCTTTAATGCGTGCGCAGCAAAATAAACAATCTCTCTCTCCCCCCCTCTCTCTCTCTCTCTGATGTTTGCATTTGACTGGCAGAGTATAATTTATACATAATTATTAATACAGATTATTATTCTACATTATTTTAATATGGTTAGAATTTATTGATGCAAAATCATCGATATAGTACTGGATGGAGCATGCGGCGAAAATTTTTTGATCTTTCGTCTTGACGGACTTAGAAAGAGAGAAGTATATTTTAGGACACGGATCTCTCTTTCTACTATTATCCTATTGGTCGAATTTTGTTTAAGGAGAAGGGGAACAGTAGCGTATTCTCTCAACTCAAAAACCTCAGTATTCACTCACAATCAGTATTAGAATATGTGTTAACGCTGCAAAACAGTGGTTAAAATTGGATTATTACATATAAAAGTAATAAATATGGTTTCTCCATGTGTGTAATGTAAATATACTACTCTCAACAAAGATGTATCAGCTCATTTATAAGTAAAATTTTTAAGTGCCTCATGGCCCCTGATCTACATGAGTCGCTACTACCCCAACATCTTCCTTCTCTTTCTACGTCTGTCAAGATGTCGATCCTATTCTCTATCCAGGGGTTCGATTCTTGAAGTCATTCGCAAGAGAAACGTATGCAAATTCAGCTCTTACAGAAAAGTTGCGAGTTGATTGGTTATTGCATGATTTTTAGCCAATCAACTTGTAGATTTTCTGTAAGAGCAGAATTTGCGCATACGTTTCTCTTGCGAATGACTTCAAGAATCGAGCCCCTGTACTATATATCGATGTGCAAAATACATCATAAATTAATTGGATATATACGCATCATTTGGTGCATCCTAGAATCTTTTACTTTTACTAATCAAATGATCGAACTTTGTATCGTTAAATAATAAATAACATAAAATAAGAGCGGACATAAAATAAGAGCAAAATTGAAACAAATTCAGGCTGTTGGAGCATAAATCTTGACCAATCGCGTCGTCGGACATTTCTTCTGAGGGACTACAGCACCGTCTGGCGTGAAAGGTAAAAGACTAACTGAAGAAACGGCAAGAAGTGTGCCGCTCTATGTTTGCATGAACGTTGGTAGAATACCTTTTCAGTATCTTGGTCTTTTCCGGTTGTATGGTGGATCATAAGGTAATGGAATTTTCACGATGAGGAATATTTTATAGAATCCATAGCAATCTGTCGATGCGTCGAATGTTATAATTCGACGTTACATGTTTTTCGCATTGTCAATTTATGTGTTTTCACTACAAAATATTATTTTTTTCGCAAAATTTGAGGCAATTGGCAGAATGAGATGTAACGCGCGTCTGTTTCCGTCACCGAGTTGCTTTGAGAATTTCATGTTTTTTATTTAAATAAAATAGACAATCAAAATTGAACATATGAAACATATGAAAAATTAATATGTAAGTTTGCAGGAAATTATTGCAACTGCTATTCGTCTATCTTGATTTCCATGAACATGTGGTTTTAAGTGATAACCTGTTCTAACCTATAAGCAACTATACGTACTATATTGAGAATTGTAAAGAATGTGTCCCACTTGTATTATAATAAACAATAAAATTGCCAACGATTTTTATTCAAAGTTTTAAATTATTTTGTGCAATGAGAATAAGTTAATTCTTATTTAAAATTATTCTTATTTATAGTAGCATTTATTTATTGATGAAAAGAGTGTAAATATAAACAATCATAGTACGTAGATTTTAAACTTTTTAATTTAAGGACATACGAAATATTATTTGTACTTTCTTACTCCATGTATATATTTGCTGTGTGTGTTCTTTGACGGATATATAATTTATTAGGACTTTTGAAAATGTAGCAAATAATTGCTACTGTTGTATTTTAGAATTATAGTGCTATATTATTATTATAGTTTAGGTATGGATTGTATATTACAAACTGTGAATACATAAAATTATTTGTCTGTTACAGAATGAAACAGATTGTCACTAATCAAACGGTCAAAATCCCAGAGGGATTGACTGTTACAGTCAAATCCCGTCTGGTAACGGTAAAAGGACCGAGAGGCATATTGAAACGATCTTTCAAACATCTCGCACTTGACATTCGTGTAAGTAGAATATTATTATAAAATATATATTTCTTGAAAGATTATTTCTCCAGTAATCTTGTAATTTTGACTAAAGCTGGAGTAATTGTATCTATTGTGATGAGAATTTGGATTCCCCTTCATTTCCCATAAATGATAAATCCACATCTGAAATATTTGCAATTTACATCAAGATGGACAATATTTTTATTTATATCTTATAAATGTGTACCCTTCGTTTTGTGTCAGATGGTCAGTCCGAGATTATTGAAGGTAGAGAAATGGTTCGGTACGAAAAAAGAATTAGCTGCCGTTCGTACCGTATGTTCCCACATTGAGAATATGCTCAAAGGTGTGACAAAGGGCTACCAATATAAAATGCGAGCTGTGTACGCCCACTTTCCCATCAACTGTGTGACTACGGAGAACAACACGGTTATAGAAATCCGAAATTTCTTGGGCGAGAAATACATACGTCGCGTTAAAATGGCACCAGGTGTGACTGTTGCAAATTCCGGCAAACAAAAGGATGAATTAATTATAGAAGGAAATTCCTTAGAGGACGTGTCTCGTTCGGGTAAGTATTTTATATAAGCAATAATAATTTTATATATATATATATATATATATATATATATATATTATATATTTATATATAATAAGTCTTTGAACAAATAGATAAACTTGGCAACGTTAATAAACATTGTACTGTTCTATCTTTTAGCTGCCCTTATCCAACAGTCAACAACAGTAAAAAATAAGGATATTAGAAAGTTTTTGGATGGGCTTTATGTGTCTGAAAAAACAACAGTTGTACAAGATGATGAATAAATTCTTCAATGTATGACTGAATAATAGAATTTATGCACATATTTTTATTGACCCAATATTGAAATAAATGTACAGTTTTTAATTGCTTCTACCAACATTACTTTGATACCTCTAGACTATATGTACGTAAAAAATAACATAAAAAATAATCCTCATCATTTTTACTTGAAAATTATATTTGCTTTAGAGAATTGTATGCAATGTAAAGAGAATTGTATCATTCAGGGATCTAGTTTGGCTTTTATTTCTCATTAGTAAACAAGATGTTAATTACTATGCATGTTTATGCAGGTAGATAATGATTCTTGCTAATTGAATTGCCGGGAATATTGTTCTTCGTTATAGCGATATCAAGAGCATGTGAGTACAGTTGATAAAGATGGCCGGGTCAGTGGTCGTGCATCTTATTGTGATAATAATAATCGTTTGGAACGGATATTTATTTGAGCAATATCAACGTATTATTTCATTCCATACACGGAAACGGAACATTAGCGTTGACAAGAAGCGCGCGAGCGGACATTAAAACATCTCTTAATGAGTTTTCCCATTGCAACATAATTTAATAAATCTATTTTATCTTCGCTATGCATTTTAAATTGCAACTCCGAAAAGTTTCCGTATCACGCATTTTCTTACGTAAATATAGAATCGCGACTATAAATATAAAAATTTGTAAATGTAATATAAAATTTCAATCGCTCGTTGTTGTTGTTTACGAGAAAACCAACATTAGATAGCATTAGATGGGATCATAATAGAATCCTATTTCACACGTAGGCTAATTACGAATACATTTTATCTTGATTCGCTGCAAAAGTGATTTGAAGAAGGAGAAAAAATAATGCATATTTAACAGGATTGCTGTTGTAAGAGTTAGAGTTTCACACAGTCTTCCGGAGAGAATCAATGTAGCAAACGCTTTTCAGCATAATACAATACGCACCGAGACATGCATCCTAGAATGAATAAAACAAATAAGTGAATGGATAAAACAATGAATGAATAAAGATAAATTAAAATCAAACAAAGAGCTAATAGAAGACGAGGTTCGTAAGGAAAGGAAGTAAGCTGACGTTTTGCTATAGTATGTGCAACAGCAATAACTAGTCCGAGGAACGGACGTCGAAGTATGCCAAAGCGCCGAAGGCATCGAAAGGAACGAGGCTTGCGCAGATAATAACAATGCAAAAACAACACATACCAAGCTAACTGTAAGACGTAACATCTCACCACAAATGAAATAAATCGGAGAATATCATCACACGACGAAGCAGTGAAACAGAATGCATGAAGAAGTTGCAATACGTTTAGAATTCGCTGACGCTTCGATATTCAATTCGTCTTCAATTAATTAAAAAGGAAGAAAAACTGTAGATTAAATTGTCATGAATATATTATTAACGAGTCACGAATATATGAATTATGTAAGAGAAGAATATATTTATTATATTATTAAGTTAAAACATAAGTCTGTCTCTGAAATCGGACAGTGCCCAAGTAGAACACGAAAGTCATGATGACGTCAAAATAATGCTAAAATGACGCCTTTGACATCATTTTGAGGTCATTTAGACGTCATCATGACTTCAAAAATGATGTTGAAGGCGTTATTTTAGCATCATTTTGACGTCATCATGACTTTCTTTTTTACTTGGGTGCAATATCGAGCGGTGTGTACCCACACGTGCATATATGAATATAATAAAATCGGAAATGGAATGGTGTAATTCCAGTTTATTCAATTATCATGATATAAATAATGCATCGTTCTTCTTTATTTAATGCATTACACACCGAGAAGTTATGCAAAAGTAATTAAGCGTTATCGCACATTGCACATTGATTTAATGATTAATCTGTACCTTTGGACTATTACGTGTAAATAAGATTACCTTCAGGCTAACTTTGTAATACGACTCGGCTTCGATCTTTCAACTTTGTTCTTTTTTTTATACAAACAGGATCGACGAGACGGAACCCAGATAGCCAAGAGTGCTAAAATCA